>OY757542.1:29568779-29753639 GCA_963584105.1 Alviniconcha strummeri
CGGAAGGACCTCGGTTCGATACCGCTTCGGCTCTCCTTTCTCTTCAAAAAAGGTTGTGGTTTGTGGACACTGTCTTGTGACTTTGTCCATCACTTCCTACTGAAACATTAAAATGGCTCTCGTGAGTCGCTGCCCACCTTAATGCAGGAATCATTCTGGTGGTGGCAGTGTAGCGATAGGTATATAATCTTCCTCTCCCCCCACCTCCATATTTGGGGGGCGGGGATAGCTCAGTGGTTAGAGCACCGGACTCGTGATTGAAAGGTCGCGGGTTCGAATCCCTGCTGGAACGGCGGGAGAATTTTCTTCTCCAGGGTCGACTTTCTGTGCTGACTCTTATTTCGGTATCCTTTCCACCCCCGTGTTACCACAGTAGCACGTAAAAAATCCCGGTCATTCTGCCAAAAAGTGCAGGTGGCAGGTTACAGCTAAACACGCATACACCTTACGTATGTGGATTTTATTGAACCGTGCTTCGGCATTGGTCACAACTTGTCCCTAATATGTCAAATGACATCTGAGGACATTAAGCATCAACTCATCATCATCATCATCACCTCCATACCCCCTCCCCCCCCCCCCTCTTCTCCCCGTCGCTAATAAGCCTTATGGTTTATGTGGACGTTAAGCACCATGTTTACTTACTTATCGTCCGCCCTTGGTAAAAAAAAAAAAAAAAAAAAGAAGAAGAAGAAAGAAAGCAAACTGAAAAGTTCGTCTCGATTCAAATGATTTTGGTTTTATTTGTGCTGGGCGTAAGCAAAAGTGGGCGGTTATAAAAGAAATGTCTAATGTTATTTGAGTTGTCCGTTACAAACTCACCGCCATTTGAGCACCAAACTGTCCGTTAGCTGACAGTGTTCCGTGACCAATGGCATAATGGTTATGGCAGTGGTTGGAGGAAGGATGTGGTAAATCAGTGCTTGGAGTTTGCATCAAATGTTTACAATAACATTCTGCCTCCTTCCCATTGATCTGGCTCAGCATCAAGTGTTTACAGTAACACCACGCCTCCTAACCGTTCTGCTGTAGAAGTGAGCTTCCTTCGGCTCGCTGAAGAATACAATGCATTCGCCAGCAAAACCGCGGCAGAGGAATATGAAAGACATCGTTGCATGTCATATATCAGTTTGGAGGATGCCAAGTGTGTTGCTCTTTACGATGCTTCCTGACGTAACGTAAACGCTGCAGGCATTGCAAAATGACGTGGTATCATTTACGTAGCTTGCGCCGCTAGAGTGTTGCCGGGGCCGGCAGGGGGGCGGGGGGGGGGGGGGGGGGGGCGGAGGGGGCAGAGTTATCTGTAGTTATCGTTGTTGCTACCGCTTTCTTTATTGTCTTATCGCACATGAAAGGAGGGTCGGATCGCTTTGCCGGCCAGGAAAGATAGCAGCAGGAGAGTGGCGCTACCCAACCTGATTTTAACTTGAATGGCTGCAGAATTTGCCAACGTCACACCTTTTCTTTTCTTTTCTCCTCCCTCCCCCCCCCCCCCCCTTTCTTTTTTTCTTTTTGCTGCCGCAGATGCGGTGCACATAATTCTCTGATTTTAAAATGTAAATTAATATAAGAGAGTATTTATAAGGCCGCGTTTACATCTGACATGAGCCCGAAGCGCACAATGCAAAATCATTAAGGCCAACGAAATATATATACACAACGTAGAGCACAGTTACTACTGGTTACATAAACAAACACAACACACTACAACAACTTCAATCAACAGCTTTCTCATCGCTTCCAAGTACCGGAGACTCAGTGGGCTGCCCGTGAACTGGGACAGACTGTGCCCCAAACTCCAAGCACTGGTTTACGACATCCTTCCTTTGGAGGAAGGTGCCGGAAGGCGGTGCTCGGAGCCGGTGTGACTGTGCCCGTGCATCAAAGATGTATTTATATCATGGCTTTGCGTGCATAGAGCAGACAGACTGTCCGTTCTATGGCCCGCGTTATCGACGCTCGCTGCCCGGCTTCCTAGCTGCTGCAAAATTCTGTCTCTGCAAAACGGGCCATGCTTACAGCTGTTAACAGACATTTGCAACACACGCCATGACCAGTGAGGGAGTAGAGTGTGTGTTAATTTAATCCCAGGAGAAGAGGCCCGTGAAATCGGCAGGCGTTCCTGCCGGCAAATGCTGCTCCAGCAGTATATTATGGCAGAGACTGATTCAAGCTCGTGTACAGGCCGCCACCATGGTCAGAGACTCCAGCAACGAATGTCAACCGGTTGTTGACAAGGACAACACTCCGAGCATCGCTTTCCTCCAGTGGAGAAAGGATGTCGTAAACCAGTGCTTGGAGTTTGGGCTGCTGGCTCCAAAGCCCGTCTGTTTTATAACAGACGGGCTTTGGTTGGCTCTACGGAGAGGTACTGGCGGGGACCGAGTTGGCAGGAGGTGGGGGTTGGAGGTGGTTGGGGGAGGGAACTTATTATACCTAAAGCTACGAGTACACTGTCAACACCAGATTGGTGCTACTGACTTAGACACTTTTTAACGCCGAGTCCGTTGTCACCTTCGGAGAGGTACTGGCCGAGGAACTGAGTTCCAGGATGTTGGGGAGGGAAGTGGGAATTCATACATAACGCTAACAATGTTATCTCCATAATAGCGTTAGGTCACGTAGACCCTTATAGCGTTAGGTCACGTAGACCCTTATAGCGTTAGGTCACGTAGACCCTTTTTGGGGGGTGGGGTGGGGGGGACGAATTGTCTCCGGAGATGGCAGGGACCGAGTTTTCAGGAAGTGGGGCAAGGGGGAAATATGTGCTACCCCACTATAGCTGTACTGTCACCCTCATGACAGTTGTGCATTTAGATGGGCAGCGGCGTGAACCACTTTAATGCTTCATTAATCACGCTTGTCCAAGTCAGAAGACGGTGTCCAAGTTTTGCCCGGAACACAAGGAGAGCTGAAGCGGACTCGAACCGACTTCTGTCTGCTTTCCAGTCAGCCAGCTAGGCCAAACCGGCTCACGTCATCCAAAGCCCACAGCTGCGTCGAATTTATTGCGGCAGAAGCCGCCGATGCCCAGTGCATTGTGGCTGGCAGTCTGTGTGTTTAGTGCTGAGTAAAACCCGGTTGCAAAGGTAACAGGTCATCCCGGGGACTTGACGAGTCAGCGCAAACCACTGCACGCTTCAGATGCGAGAGCCGACATGGGTGGTTGGCGCTGCTCGTGTGGCGCCTCTAGCTCTGTCGAAGTCAGGAACAGAGTTCAGGAGCTGTGTGAAAGTCGAGGTGGACGTCCTGGGCTCCCGTCCCTAATAAACCTACGGTTTCTGTGGACGTAAAGCAACATTTCAACAAGTCAGGATCCGAGCACATAAACGGTTTAAAGGAACGCTAATTTATAATAATAATAATACCTCTTCTATAGCGCTGCACACCGTAAAAATTTACGAGCTCGCGGCGCTGATTTAATATGACAGTATGCGAATTTTTGGGGTAAGCTTCTTTTTCGAAGCGACGAAAAAACAAGATCCAAACGCGTAAAAGGTTAAAAAAAAAAAAAAAAACGCTATTTATTAGGACAAGACAAATCTAGCACATTTTCAGGGTAATCCCCTTTGTCAAGCTACAAAACAACAGTTAAACAACAGCTAAACGGTCAAAAACAATGAAAAATGAAGCGAAAAGCTAAACCACTTATCTGTTTTTTGATTTAGCTGTGTTGTTTTCCTGTCCAATGTTTGGAAGAATCACGCTAGCAGTCATTCTTATTTCAAAAAAAAAAAAAAATCCCCGACAAAAGAACAGCTAAACGGTGGTAAATGAAAATGTACTTATCCGGTTGTGGCTGTGGTGAGTTGAATGCCTGGAATATTCCTTTTTATGTGTTTGGATCTTGTTTTACATAGCACTCATCCTTGTTTCAGATTTTTGTTTCTACCGAAGTCATTTTACAGTTACCTCGGTTGTCTGCGAGCAGTTATAATGATACGTGGAAATATAGCCAGAGCCTGCAGTGCAGTTGACTGATTCACACACGTTGCCATGCTGGGTGTAGGTCATTCTCTTTGCCCAGTTCTCCAACTATTCAAAAAGTATAGAAATTCACATATCACTCAAGAGAGAGAGAGAGAGGGGGGGAGAGTGTGTGTGTGTGTGTGTGTGTGTGTGTGTGTGTGTGTGTGTGTGTGTGTGTGTGTGTGTGTGTGTGTGTGTTTCGACTGAAGGGGGTTGTTGTTGTTTGAGGAGGCCGAATGGCAATGTTTTGGTTCAATATAAACATGTCGATCTGCAGCGGTTCTGGCTCTGCCCTCAGTAATTTTGCAAGCACATTTGATGAAATGGCACCGCTAAAAATAAGTGTCATACATGCCCCATCTTGTCTCACTTATCTGTGCAATGAACGCACGTGAATCACATGTCACTGGTCACTGCCACTGGCTGACGCAAAATTAATGTATTTCAACAGCGATGGAGAAAAGGAACAATTCCAACGAAACAGGTTTTAGACGATATCAGTGAGGTCCAGTATAGGGTATACTTCAAGGTGATGGGGGAGGGGGGTGGCGGAAGAAAACCAACCGACCAACCTACAACAACAACAAAACAGGAAACTTGGTGATTTCCCGAGAGCAGAGGCCCAAAGTACTGGGGGTAGGATACATAGTACTTAACGTCCTCAGAAAACCGTACCGCTTCTCCGGGACGCCGGAGAACTGGGGGTAAAAATATTGGCCTGTTTCTGTATTGAACCAGAAAATTGCTCTTCGGTGTCCTGAATTCTCTCTCTCTCCCCTTCCCTCTCCTCCCCCCTCCCACCCTCTCTCTCTCTCTCTCTCTCTCTCTCTCTCTCTCTCTCTCTCTCTCTCTAAGTGATATGTGTGATGTCTGATAGTTTTCGGCGAGTATTTCGAAAAAAATCAATAGGAAAAGGATAGTGAAATTACCTACACCGCGGACACAGACTCTAAACCCTTTTAATGTCAATGACGAACCAGTCAGTCAGGCACAATGCATGTGTGTAAATAATACTGGGTTTTTAACAGTCAGTCAGCCGTGTGGGTCATCGTGACCAATCAGAGCAAAACACATGGCATCAACCTCGCAGTTTCCTCGAGCGGGCATGCGCAGCTTGATTTCTCCTCGATAGCGCTGAATATCATGTCAACTCCGCTGTGAACTAGAGCTGTCGAGGGTTCTCTCTTACAGGCTGGACTTGAGTAGATCTTGTATGGTTGACCTGCTGTCAGGCCTGGATTCCACCGTTGTCATTTCTGCCTTCCCGTGGATAATTTCGGCAACTTCATTTTTGACAGTCCTCTTCAAACGAATAATATGCGTTTGAGCTGTACGGTCAATCAGGGTTTTTTCACTTCCGCTTTGATGGATTTTGCGTCTGCCCTTGTGTTGACCTTTGGGGTTGACTGAGAGTTAAATGTCAAGACTGAGTCTCTTCTAACGCAAAGTGAGGTGTGACGTGCACATTGGATTCGACATTTATTGGCGATTTGATGAATTGGGTCTGGCCCTCATATGACTTTTGCAGTTTATTCACACTACACACACAGGCATACATGTATACACCGCTAGGATCAAACACGTGATGAACCCTGTGCACAGACTGAAAGTGAACGAGTCGCTTTGTTTGAACGGCTTATGTCACTGAAGCTGCTGATGCACGATCGCTTTCAACCATAAGATTGAAGCAGGCAGCTAGCACAATGGCGTCATAGGCTACGTACGGTATACTGTCGTTTCGGGGCGTTTCCATAGCAATCCATCAAATTCTACTGAGCCCCTTAGAGTGGAAACCGACTGATGATGCGTCAGCTGCTTTTCCACGTCTGCGTAAGCATTTCGGGAAGAAAAAATACGGGTCTGTGTAAAATTGGAAGGGGTGGAGAGAGAGACGGAGAGAGAGAGAGAGACGCGTCTAAATTTGATGATACTAAGTCTTTGATGAATAAAACTGATGAATGAAATGGGCCTAATATATATATCTAATAAAATGAAGCTGCCGTTGGCACGTTCCTAGTGCCTGTAGCAGGAACTCAGTGACCAGTGCTGCTGAAGAGCTGCTTACAGTATGACAATGATGGCTTCCTCTCTCATTTGTTTCGCCTCTTCATCCTTTCATTAATACTTCCCATCCGCTCTCGGCAGTAGGCTAACAGTTTACCATCGTCAGGACCGTAGCGTCAAAACTCGCAGACCAGGCATTCCTGCAACCCAACATCCCTAGAGGGTGAATGGACTCGTCGAGTATTTTCGTACCCTCGCCGGAGACAAGCCGGTGGAGGTGGTGGGGGTGGGATGGGGCCCGGAGGGGGGAGGGGGGGCTGGCAGAGAAGCAGCAACAGATAAAGACTTGGTAATTTGTTTTCCCTTTCGTGATCAATAAAACAGACAGCGTGCGATGTGGGGAGGGCTCTTGTGTAAGAAGACCGTGGATCCTTTTACCTCCTTTATTTTTGTGCGCGCGTGTCATTTATTTGACCTCGAGTTATTTATGGTTGTGTTTTTATTTCCGTGTTTTGGCCTACCGTAATGGTTGACTGGGCGTAAAACTCCAAGCTACTTACCGCTTTTCTTTCTTTTCTACCGAATTATAGGCCTTCTTTCTTGGTCCACTTGGAATTTAACCCGCATGGGTGTTTTTGCATAGTGTTTACGTCAGTGTACCCTTTTGTACGGGTCTGTGCCAAAGACGTCTTTCCTTTTCGTACGATGCTGTGAAGACGTGTTTGCGTTTGTGAATGTGCGCCTTAGAGAAGAAGAATATAAGAAGGGCGGGAGGTACGGGGTGTGGTGTGAGGGGGGGGGGTGCGAGGGGAGGAGGGGGGGCTGTAATAGTAGTAAGAGTAGTAGTGCCTAGTTGGTTAGTTAGCTCGGTGTATTTAACGTCTCGTCAAACCACCGGATTGGGTCGAATCATGGCAAAGTGAGCGGCAGTAGTTTATATTACCATCATTATCGTCGTAGTCACTTGTGTGGCCACCACCACCATCACTGTGCCGTGCCTTCACTGCCGAAACTTTGCTGATTTTCAGTTAAGGCTGAAATGTGCCAATCTAAGTGTCCGTCTGTTGCCTCTCTGTGTACAGTGTGTCTCAGTGTGCGCCAGCTTGGTCTTGTGTAGAAGCTATTTACGCCCTGTGGCCAAGTTGTTACTGGTGACTGTTTGTGACTGTTACTGGTGACTGGTTGTTACTGGTGACTGTTTTAGCCGCTGTGCGTGTGCCGCTGGACACGTGTAGGGCTAACTGTATACGGCCTTCTCAGTGACGCATTGTGTGTGCGTTGTGTATGGCCGCAGTGTCAGTGTCAGTGTGTGTGTGTGTGTGTGTGTGTGTGTGTGTGTGTGTGTGTGTGTGTGTGTGTGTGTGTGTGTGTATGTGTGTGTGCGTGCGCGCGTGCTTGTGTGTGTGCGTGCGTGCGTGTGTGTGCGTCAGTGTATGTGCGTGTGTGTGTGTGTGTGTGTGTGTGTGTGTGTGTGTGTGTGTGTGTGTGTGTGTGTGTGTGTGTGTGTGTGAAGGTTGTTCACATCACAGTCACAACACATACTCACCCAGTGACGCAGCGTGTGTGGCTGTTTCAGGGTGTGCGTCCTTGTCACGTGATATACTACACCCAGTGACGCAGTGTGTGTCAGTGGCTGTAGTCAGGGTGTGCGTGCTTGTCACGTGATACTCACCCAGCGACGCAGCGTGTGTGGCTGTTTCTGGGTGTGCGTGCTTGTCACGTGATACTCACCCAGTGACGCAGCGTGTGTGGCTGTAGTCAGGGTGGGCGTCCTTGTCACGTGATACACTACACCCAGTGACGCCGCGTGTGTGGCTGTAGTCAGGGTGGGCGTCCTTGTCACGTGATACACTACACCCAGTGACGCCGCGTGTGTGGCTGTAGTCAGGGTGGGCGTCCTTGTCACGTGATACACTACACCGAGTGACGCAGCGTGTGTGGCTGTAGTCAGGATGGGCGTCCTTGTCACGTGATACACTACACCCAGTGACGCAGCGTGTGTGGCTGTTTCAGGGTGTGTGTGCTTGTCACGTGACACACTACACACAGTGACGCAGCGTGTGTGGCTGTTTCAGAGTGTGCGTGCTGGGCACGGCCAACGGATGGTTCCTGAAGATGCAGAGTCGGGTGCACGTGGACCAGATCGTGGAGGCCTTCGCCCAACACTGCCGTCGGCTGGAGCGCCTGGAGATCCAGTGGGACCCCGACACCATCCGCTTCTCCGACAAGTCCAACAAGTTCATTGACCACATCAGGTGAGCAAAGCGTACCTTCATGGTCAGTGCAGGTTGCTGCGGTGCCACGGTACTCAGTCACTGATGTGGTTCGGTGACTGACCTCTTACCTCTCTGACGTTGTCTGATGGCGAGTGTGACGTATGGTGTCGTCACTGACAATGACGTGTTTTGCTGATTGCGGCGCACGTACCTCAGGTCTCTGACTTTGCGTGATGATGAGCATGACATAGTGTGTCATGTCACTAACAAAATGACGTGCGACGCCTGTACATCTGAGGCTGTGTGATGACGAGAATGACGCATGATTTCTTTTAGCTAACAAATTGACAGACGTGGTGCAAATTACGATGCCCGATAATTATGATGCTGTGTAATTACCAGTATGAGATACTGTGCCATATCACAGCAAACATGACTTGTTGCGCTGCGTCGACTTCGACATGGTGTTATATCTTAAACAGCAACAACAACAAATTAAATGACGTATTGCAGATTTCCACATGACCATACCGCTAGTTTCTGGCGCTGAATGATGACGAAAGATGTCGTCACTAACAGAATGACGCGTTGCATGTTGCGGTGCCTGTACCTCCAGTCTCTGACGCTGAATGATGATGAATTGTGTCGTCACTAACAAAATGATGCGTTGCATGTTGCGGTGCCCGTACCTCAAATCTCTGATGCTAAATGATGACGAATTGTGTCGTCACTAACAAAATGACGTGTTGCAGGTTGCGATGCCCGTACCTCAAATCTCTGACGCTGACGCTCTCTGATGCTGAATGATGACGAATTGTGTCGTCACTAACAAAATGACGGGTTGCAGGTTGCAGTGCCCGTACCTCAAATCTCTGACGCTGAATGATGACGAAGTGTGTCGTCACTAACAGAATGACGGGTTGCAGGTTGCGGTGCCCGTACCTCAAATCTCTGACGCTCAGCGATGGGGAATACTACGAGCTGGTCAAGTCCAACTTCGAGCGAGCTGACCGCATGAAGGTTGTTCGCACCACCACCAACTACACCACCAGCATCGTCAGTCTCCTCACCAACTACAACGACCTCCTCTTTAACTGAACTCAGCCCTGTAATAATGCAAAGCTGACACTGACAGGGACACTGATGCTGTTGTTTTTTATGGCCTGTGTGCTTGGATAGGGCTGTTTGTGTAGTTTTGGAGACATTTGTCCTGATCGGGATTTTCGCCCCCAAGGGCTGTTCAGTCACTATTCACAGAGGAAACCAGTTGTAATTCGGCCTAATATTAACAAAGATCGTATTGCTAGATATATATATATCTGGCCTTTGACAGTTAAGCCCTCGGTGACACCAACGGCTGAGGGTGATTAACCTCAGTGATTCTCAGTGAGAATGAAGGTCTGTGTACACTTGTACACTTTTTGCATGGTGAATCAACGACTTTAAAATTGCACTAACTTCAGAAATGTTTGGAAAGTATAAGAAATATTTTTGTTCAGAACCCCATTGAGGGTACAACAATGACAAGGAAAAACAAAACAAACTGAAAACAACAACAAAAAAGCGCCATATTATGACAAATGTTTCAAAGTGGTTAACTGTGGCCATAACCTTTATTATTATTATCAGTGATCAAAATAAATGATTAGGACAAATCAAATAAAAAAGTAAATAAGGGACATAATAAGAACTATGTAGCACAGTGATATAGAAAAGCTAGGAGCTAAAACCTAGCTTTGGCCAGTTGAAAGGTGTATCAATAGGTGTAAGGTGCAGTTAGAGACGCAAGGTGTACTAATAGGTGTAAAATGTATTAATAGATGTAAAATGTATCAGTAGATGTAAGATGCATCAACAGACGTAAGATGTATCAACATATGTAGGGTGTATCAACAGGTGCAAAATGTATCAGCATATGTAAGATGTATCTACAGATGTAGGTTGTATCAACAGGTGCACAATGTATCAACATATGTAAGATGTATCTACAGATGTAGGGTTATCAACAGGTGCACAATGTATCAACATATGTAAGATGTATCTACAGGTGTAGGATGTATCAACAGGTGCAAAATGTATCAACAGATGTAAGGTGTATCAACAGTTGTTAGGTATTTCAACAGTCTGAACATGTACGAAATAATTCCTCAGTACTTTGGTGTGAATTTCTGTGCAGTGGCAAATAAACCCTCTACTGCTGAAAGGTTTCGTTTTTAGAATTCACCAAATTATCCAGGTTCTGGTTTGAGTGGTTTCATTTTGTTTGTGTGAGTTGGGGTGTCACCTTCGCTGGTTCCCAGGCTCCTTTTCACCACTGTGTGCACCTGAAAGGTTCAGGTTCCATGAAAAAAAAAAAAAAAAAAAAAATCTGAAAACGTTTTGTTTGCCAGGTGGGAGAGATCACTATATGAGACCTGCTGTTAGAGGATTCTGTTTGAAAACCCCTCGCTGATTTTATATTAAAGCTAGAAAGCAAATTCTTTACTCAGGACAGTTTAACAATCCGACCTGACTTGTGACAATGGCTTACACCATCCACGGACCTGATGTTACAGTGGGCACTTGACAATGTTGAGATCCACCTGACCCACATTATCAGAGACCAGCTGCATTATGCAAAAGCAGCCGAGGATATTAAACTGATTGTGTGGTCACAGTCTGTAATATATGTTGGAAGTGACTGGCATTATTAGAAGTAGAGCTGAGCGGTACTCAGGGTAGACTTTGATTTGAATTGGAGTTCTTTTTGTTCAGCACACCCAACAAATCAGTTTGCTTCTGCTGGATCTCAGGTGTGTTTTTTCTTCTGTTTTTCCTTTTGTGTGCCTATTGTTTGAATACTTTGTCGTCTAGACTGGGTTTTTGCTGTGCAAAATTCTGGCTGTTTTCCCTGAAGAAAAGAAGCCAACAGCTGTAGCAGAACCTAATCTGTAATTAATTCCCACCTTGGCAGGATTTCTAATGAATTTGACCTGCTGGATAGTTTGTACATTTACATGTTGGTGTATCTGTGTGAGTTTGAGAGTGGGGAATAGCGCTCTAGAAAATGTATGTATTATTATTATTACATTCTGTGTATGTGTGCATGTGTGTGTGTGTGTGTGTGTGTGTGTGTGCATGTGTGCATGTGTGATAGCAAGCAATCAAGCATTTGCTTGCTTGCTCATTAAAATGAATCTGTCTTGATGCAGAAAACAGTCATATTGTTAGTCAGTTTATGAACAACATTGGTTGTGAGAATAATGTCATTGTAATTGTTCAACAAACAATTGCAGGCTTTTTTTTGTTTTTGTTTTTTTGTTTTTTGTTGCACTGATTTAGGGGAAGTAATTTCATGCTATGGATTTTGTCTCCCATCAGCTGGTCCATGGGGTTACCTTTTCCTCAGTTGTTCATTGCAGACCAAAGGCATTGCAAAACACTGCTGAGATGATGCGTACAATTTGATCTTACTGCTTGTAACAGTTTTCTTTTCAATTTGCTTTATTCTGTGTGCTCTGAGTCGGCTTTGAAACAACCCCTGCCTGTCAATCAGTTTCTATCAGTCTGTTATATGTTGTCTTAAAAGTTGTGTGTGTGTGTGTGTGATAGTGTGTGTGTGTGTGTGTGTGAGAGAGAGAGAGATAGTGTGTGTGTGTGTGTGTGTGTGTGCGTGTGTTTACTCCTTTTTGTGATCCTTTTGGGACCCCCCTCCCCCTTCCCCATTGCTGTCGACTGTGTTTAATATCAATTAGCTATATACCTTTTGGTTTCCCTTAATTCCTTTAACAGTTCTGCTGCAGTTCAGTGATACTTTAAACAACTGAGCTTCCATTGACAAAGTGCTTACAGAATTTTGTCAGAGTGGTAGGCTGCTTTCATAGTTTTCTTTCTTTGAGCATTTTCCTTTTGTTGTTTCCATCATGCATAAGCTGGCGGCATCTTTTTCTTCTTCCATAGGTGTCCAGCTTCAACATTTTAAAGGCTCTGACACTTTTAGTGCATGCTGGGTTATTTTGGTATTTTATAATCCAGCAAAACATTGACATGGACTACAGGATCTTTAGCATGTGTATGTGGTCTTGTTGCAGGCATATGCACACAGGGGACCTCAGTTTCTAGTCTCATCCGAAGGATTTTTTTTAGTGTCTGCACAGATTTTTGACTCCTGAGAAATCTCTGAGTGGGCACAAACCCTAGAGCTTGCATGTAACAGCCACCCATCCATGTGGTGATGTGATCATGCTCGTTTGTGCTTCACCTTTGGCTTTCGAGTGTGAGTGGTCTCCCTCCTTGCCACTCGATTGTGCTTCACCTTTGGCTTTCAAGAGTGGTCTCCCTCCCTGCCACTGACTCTCCTCTCTGTGCAATGTTGTATTTTGTCTTTTGTTTTGCCGTTACTAATCTGGAAGCTAATTGTTAGGGCCAAGGTAGCAGACTCTGAGAAATTGTGTCAGTGGGATGCTGGTCTCCCATTGTTTTAATTACTTATGACGAGGAATCACTAAATGTTTCAGTTTCTGCACTTTCCCTATTCACTCAAGCTGGTAGTCTGTATAATGCTGTTTGTTTCTTACACCCTTCAACTTTGACCTGTTGTGGGGAGGGGGAGGGGGCGGGGTTGTCATTTTTTTTCTCTCCATTTCTTCAGTAAGCAGCCACCCAACAATCTGTCCTCCCTATTTGTCTTTGGTTGTCCTGAGATGACTTCATGCAGATGACATACAGGACATTAAAATTCAAATGCTATCTTGCCATTTTGTTTTGTTAACTACTGTTTTAGCTCTGTTGTGTTCATTTCTGTACCTCTTTTTGCTCCAAACATTTTGTTGTACTTTTCTTACATTATTAATGTTATTTTTGATGTTGTGTGAAGTTACACCTTCAGTAAGACTTACTCTACAGAGAGAGACAAAAAGGGATTGTGCAATACATGTAATTGCTACAAAAATATACACTTGTCTGTGTCCTATGGTTGTTTTCTCATGCTTTTGTGTTGAGATGTAAATATTTTTATTTCTTTTAATGTGTAATATTTTTTAATGACTAGGGAGTGTTCCCATAACCTATTTCTTGAAACCAGTGTTAATCTGAAAGATATACGCATGATGCTTTTGGATATTAACATGCACTCTAATATTTTTCAGTTATTTGAAACCAAAGCTGATGCAGTTCTTGGTATGAAATTCTCTCCCAAAAGTTCAGTTCAGTTTAGGTCAAGATGGTATCTATGCACTTGGAAAAGCGCATATGTGCTCCACTCCATCTCTTGGAAGTTTCCCCAACATCTCTCCCAAGATGCAACATACACTGGTTAATCACATTTTTTATTTATTATTTGGATTGTGTTATGGTGTTTATGTTTTGTTTGTACATCCTCCTCCCTTTTTCAAACACTGTAAGCAACCGTAAAAAGTCCACAAATAGTTTGTCCCAAGGTGACTGTGTGTGGGTGATGCAATGTTCAAATCCATGAACTAACTGCACATGGAAACATTTGTAGTTTCTTTGCTTTTAAGTCCGCTTCCTTCGTTGCCAGGGGTATTAAAGTGCACAAATTTGCAACATAAAGATCTCCATTTTTCATCTCACCTTTAGACCAGACACCATCAAGCTCATTGGCAAGAGACTAAGGAAAATGGGGAAAGGCTGCTGCCTGATGTTAAGATTCAAACCTACAACCTCTCAGAACAGGTCACTCAGTTGCATCATGTAGATCAATATCCTGCCATTTTATTTGCTGAAGTATCCTGCCGTTTTGTTTGCTGAAGGTGCTTTCTTTTTTCTTTATTAACACAATTTCAGGTTAAATGTCTGGATTTTTTTTTGGGGGGGGGGGGGGGGGCAGGGGTGGGGGGGGGGGTGCGGGGGCACATGAAGTACCTCATTGTTTTGTTTGGAAAGTTAAACTCAAGGTACACTGGTGTCATGTCTAGGGGAAGCATAGCTCATCAACTTGCCTTCTCTTGCGCCAGTGGTTAAAATACCAGCCTACACAGAGGAGGGAAGAATTTTACTTTTTATCCTAGCATGTGGTATGAATCTGAACAGTTTGTCTGCACATATTTTTTTAAATGATTTTTTGTTTGGTTTTGTTGGTAATTCAAAGAAACAACAATTTATTTGACAGAAAATAAATGCAAATGAGCGAAACTTTTATGCATTGCCCCCTGCCTGTAATGCAATTTGGTAGATACATGTTTGAAGTAGCACTCAAATGTGTGATGGGTGTGTTCAATTTTCCGTCCAGTTGTGGTGTGATTTGATTTTTATTCCATTTTATGTCATACTCCTCTTTTATTACATAGAATTAGAAAGGAGACTGACAGGTATGTTCTGTTCCTGTATGGATTTCTTTCAAGTTGATTTGAATTTCACTAAATTCAGTTTATAATCTGTTCATGAGATTACTAAATTGCAATTAGTGTATTTTTCTAGTTGTGCGATATTATGGCAAAACTGACAAAAATATGGATACAGTCAGAATAAAGTTTTCTAACACCTGCAGTGTGTGGAACAGTGTGGTTAAGTTAGTGGTGGGTTCATGTTCAGTTGGATTACTTGGAGTGGCTGACCGAGTGTCCCAATTTCTTTGAATTGGTTGGTTGCTTGGTTGACTAATGTCGATACACCTGGTGCTTCTACACACACACATGCATGCACACACATTCTCTCTTTTATGCATGCACACACACACACACACATACACACGCATGCAAACACACACTCTCTCTTATGCATGCACACACTCTCTCACACATGCATACACACACACACACACTCTCTCTCTCTCTCTCTCTCTCACACACACACACTACACACTGCACTTGGTAACAAAAGTTTATAACAATTATGTCTCATTTACAGTTCTTCATGTATAGTCACTACTCTTCAAATACTTCAGCTGGACATTAAATTCAGTGTAAAAAGGCATAACCACTATCAACCCCAAAACACTGGTAATTCCCATTATATGCATGGTCCAGACCTTCAAACACAGTTTATAATATTGAAAATGTAGCAAAAATGGGGGTAGCTGGGGGCCTATGTTTCGCATGGGGAATGTATTACTGCAAAATACATAGGAACTTGCCTTTAAATTATATGTGTGATACTGGGGTGGGGGTGGGGGAGGAGGAAGGGGGCTGTAGGCATGTGTTCTGATGTAGATACTGTTCTACTGTTGTGGGTAGGGAGAGTGAAAGGTACAATGAAACAGGCGCATCATTCATGGACAGTGAACTGCTTACGCACACTCTGCCTAGATAGAGTACACGTGACAGCCTCACTCGAACACGGGAAAAAGGGATGTTCTCTTTAACAGTAATGCTCGTGAATAAAAACCTGCATGATGCAGAGAAATTTCACCACAACACTGTAGACTTCCAACAACAACAAAATGGTCAGCATCTGTGAAACGTCAATCATAATCATAACAGTCTCTCAATCATGACTTACGTTAACCAGAACTAAGCAAATTTTCTGCAGTTGCAAGCACAGCATGTCTTTATCTCCTGCAGGACTGTGAACTCAGTACTGTATCCTGATGAATGTGTTTAACAGATGCCTTGGCAGAATTGCAAGACCACCTCTCCAAGTATTATCACAGAAATGATGCCCTTTAAAATGAGGGTGGCACACACAACAATGAAATATTAACAAACTTTGCTCGCTGGACGGAATCCAAACCAACCTGCACCACCGGATGCACAACAAAAGGATGTTTGTAACACTTTGTAACACTAAGAGGAGGTGCCAGTTGTTCAGTTGGTAGCATGCTGGCATGACTCACAACAAAGACATGAGTCCTTGATCCCAGTCAGTACTGTTTCTGTTCACGAAGGATCCCCCCAGCACTAAAAAACAACATCCACTGGCAAAATCTTCCGTAACCTTTCGTGCTGCAATTCACAAGGCTGGAAATGAACTCTGCAGACATAATGCAGCTGCCTTCCTGGAAGGTGACCCCACGTGGAGGAGGCAGAAAAAGTGGCAGAATATGTTAACCTCTCACAATGTTACTTCTGTAAGTTGAAATGGAGGAATGTTGAATGAAAAAAATGGAAAAGGATCAATGTTGCATGCAAATCACACACTGGTGGGGTGGGGGGTGGGTTACAGGGTGGAGGGAGGGTTATCACAGTTCTCTGGGCGGAGATTTTGGTGGAGTCTGGCGTGGTCCTCACACAACCCTGCAGCAATACAGAAACAACAAATTAATAATGAAACTAAGCAATGTCTACGAACCAGAAAACTGATAAACCTTATCAAACAATACTTTGGTTCAATGTTGTATATTGTAGTGCAGAGCAGTGTAGTAGTTGTGTGGTTCAATGCTGTGTAGTGTGGTGCAGTGTATCAATGTGGTTCAATGTTGTGTAGTGTGGTTGAGTGTTGTATGGTTCAATGTTGTATAGTGTGGTTCAATGTTGTAGTGTGGTGCAGTGTATCAGTGTGGTTCAATGTTGTATAGTGTGGTTCAATAGTGTATAACATAGTGCAGAGCAATGCTGTAGTGTGGTTCAGTGTTGATAGTGCAGTGCAATGCTGTAGTGTGGTTCAGTGTTGATAGTGCAGTGCATTGCTGTAGTGTGGTTCAGTGTTGATAGTGCAGTGCAATGCTGTAGTGTGGTTCAGTGTTGATAGTGCAGAGCAATGCTGTAGTGTGGTTCAGTGTTGATAGTGCAGTGCAATGCTGTAGTGTGGTTCAGTGTTGATAGTGCAGTGCAATGCTGTAGTGTGGTTCAGTGTTGATAGTGCAGTGCAATGCTGTAGTGTGGTTCAGTGTTGATAGTGCAGTGCAATGCTGTAGTGTGGTTCAGTGTTGATAGTGCAGTGCAATGCTGTAGTGTGGTTCAGTGTTGATAGTGCAGTGCAATGCTGTAGTGTGGTTCAGTGTTGATAGTGCAGTGCAATGCTGTAGTGTGGTTCAGTGTTGATAGTGCAGTGCAATGCTGTAGTGTGCTTCAGTGTTGATAGTGCAGTGCAATGCTGTAGTGTGGTTCAGTAGTGCAGTGCAATGCTGTAGTGTGGTTCAGTAGTGCAGTGCAATGCTGTAAGGTGGTTCAGTAGTGCAGTGCAATGCTGTAGTGTGGTTCAGTCGTGCAGTGCAGTGAAGTGTGGTGGCATAGTGTACTGCAGTGCCCTGCGAGGTACGCACTGTTCTCTCACCTGGTTTTCCAAAGCTTAGATGGTGAGATGTTTGACCAGCTGTCTGTCGGATGACGGCATGTCACCAGGGTCATAGGGCGCCAGCTCTGCCACCTCCCCTTCCACCACCCGCGGTGTGCTGTCCACCATCACGTTCTTACCACTGAATACCTGTCAGCATTACCCAGCGTGTTAAATTACAGTTTAAAGTCACACAAGGGAAAAATATCAACAACAACAACAAACATCTTAAATAGGGCTGACTGCTAGCATTCTAAAACAAGCGTTTTTAAATGTTTGCGTGTTTGGGTCAAACAATCTGCAGCCTAAATCACGTTGGAAAATAAACAGCATTTTCTGCTTAACATCACACAGGAAAATCACTTTTGCTGCTGATATTACGTTGAGAAAAATATTACATCTGAAGTCACACAGGAAAACAACAATTTGCCCTTTAAATTATACACACACGAATACACAGACACACAATCACTTTACATTTTAAATCATAAAGCAAAACAACATTTTTACTTAAAATTACACACAAAAATAGCATACAAGTCCAACTTACAACACAAAGATCTATTCACAAGTCAATATGACAACATGATTGTGTTGTTTGTGTCTTTAGTCTGGGTTCTTACAGTCTGTATATTTAGTCTGCATCTTTAGTTTATGTCTTTACAGTCTGTATATTTAGACTGCATCTTTAGTCTGGGTCTTTAGTTGGTGTCTGCATCTTTAGTCTGTGTCTCTGACTTTAGTCTGTATTTCTACAGTCTGTGTATTTAGTATGCATCTTTAGTCTGTGTGTTTAGTTGGTGTCTGTATCTTTAGTCTGTGTCTTTAGTTGGTGTCTGTGTTTTTAGTCTGCATTTTTAGTTGGTGTCTGCTTCTTTAGTCTGTGTCTTTGTATTTGTGTGAATTGATAAATATGATGATGTACTTTTCAAATGTTATCAAAGATCACACACATATACTACTGTAGTTATGTATACTGTTACACAAGGTTTTTGTTTGATGTTAGCCCTGTACTACAATACCAAGGAAAATGCACCACCCCCCCTCCACCCCACCCCCGACACACACACACTCAAGTCATTCTGCCCTCTTATTCCCCAGTAATGGTAACTTATGCAAACATTGTTATAATTTGTTATAACTTATGTGAACATTGTTACACAGACAATGACCCTTTTGTTACATGAATGTTGTACACTGACAATGATCCCTAAGACTAGCATGCAGAGTTAATAACATGAATCTAACACACAATCTACACAAAAGGGAGTTAATTAGCGTTCAAAATACAGAAGATAAGTACTACAACAACGACCTGTGTCACCTACCGGAACTCTCACCTGGCATGCAAATAAATACAAGGTATGTAAACTCCACCAGAGGAACGTTCACTCAAAACATAGATTTAAAAAAAGTTTTTTTATTGCAAACCAACTGAGTGCAAAATACTGCAATAAAGTCTTGTTTTTAAAAAAAATTGAGAAGGCCACTCACTATTTTAGACGGAAACCACACAGGAACTACAATGACTGTGATGACAGTGATGGCACAATGTGTCAGATGAGCGACACAGACCAACATGTACTTACGGTGGTGTGCAAACTGTGAAGCTGCGTGTCGTGGAAGTTCTCACTGAAAGGGGGAGGTGAAAAGAAAAAAAGAAAAAACAAAACAATGCTTCAGTGATTTTGTAACAAAAAACGTCTCTTCATTCACGCACAACATGCTGCAAACACTTGCTTCCCTCCCCGTTACACCTCTCCACCCCCCTGCCACCCCCATCCCACCCCACCCTCTGACCACCACACTGACAACACCAATCTGAAACCAGTGGTTACCGTGAGAGAACCCTTTCCAGCCTGCCTGTTCCGCATGGGAGAAGACAGGCAAATGAGTAGTGTATTGTCATCAATGGAAAGGTGAAATCAAATCAAATTAAAAACCATGTACCTCAGCAGAGGCTTCAGACACGTGACTGTCATTTTACTTCTCTCTAGCGTTATGCAAACTAACAATTCTGCGCAAAAATGAACAAGAAGCTTCCAAAACAGACCTGGATAAGTTCATTTCAAATGCCAGATTTTGGTGCTTAATAATAGTTGGGTCTTAGAGCGCCCTTTCTCAAATGAGCCCTAGGCACAAACATTTCATACTCAAGTAAAAAACAAAAACAAGTTTTCTAAGTGTAATACAATTGTCGTACAATGGGTGACATGTTCAATCATGTATCCAATGGTGCTGGGCAATAGGTACACTGACTGAGGGTTCCACATTGAGCTCTAAGCCCCACCTCTTTCCTCTCAAGTTCTCTGTCTGACCACGATGTCATACCTTGTCATTTACCACTCAAAGGACTGCGCTTGACATAATTTCATTGCAGCGGACATACTTCATCATCAAGGAATGGAGGCCACCACACCATCTGAAGGTCTTATTCAGAATCAACCAGCCATCACACCATCTGAAGGTCTTATTCAGAATCAACCAGCCATCACAACATCTGAAGGCCTCATTCAGAATCAACCAGCCATCACAACATCTGAAGGCCTCATTCAGAATCAACCAGCCATCACAACATCTGAAGGCCTCATTCAGAATCAACCAGCCATCGTAACATCTGAAGGCCTCATTCAGAATCAACCAGCCATCACAACATCTGAAGGCCTCATTCAGAATCAACCAGTCATCACAACATCTGAAGGCCTCATTCAGAATCAACCAGCCATCACAACATCTGAAGGCCTCATTCAGAATCAACCAGCCATCACAACATCTGAAGGCCTCATTCAGAATCAACCAGCCATCACAACATCTGAAGGCCTCATTCAGAATCAACCAGCCATCACAACATCTGAAGGCCTCATTCAGAATCAACCAGCCATCACAACATCTGAAGGCCTCATTCAGAATCAACCAGCCATCACAACATCTGAAGGCCTCATTCAGAATCAACCAGCCATCGTAACATCTGAAGGCCTCATTCAGAATCAACCAGCCATCACAACATCTGAAGGCCTCATTCAGAATCAACCAGTCTTGTGTTCCACTGCTGTGCTTTAGCTTGCAAAGAACATACGGCTGGCATTTTGCTGTTTATCTGATTGGCTGAAATGATACTAAAATCAGGGATGACTGACAGCCAGGAAGCCTGTATTGACTGTCAACAAGACTCTTTTCAGAAGAGTAACTACATGACCAAACAAAACTTTTTGTCAGTTGTTATCGTAGTTTTTTCTCTCTCAAGTATTGAAAAATAAACAGAAGCAGTTTTAAACAGAAAGATGGGAGGTGGGGGGTGGGGGGGGGGGGTGGTGAGGGAGAGGTGGGGGGGGAGGTGGGGGGATGGTGGGGGGGTACTTACAACTCTCTGTATTTTGGCTGGACACGAGAAGCATCAATGGAGATCTCTTGCCGTTCCTTGGCAGCCTGAAGAACAAGACACACAGACATCAAATATCCGTCAGTGACGTCAGCATCTGCTCATTTAACGGATAAAGACTATCAAATGTTTGAAATTCATGCCAATGACAGAAAATCTGCCAAGAGTTTTTGGGCATAGTTGCCTTGTGGGTTCTCACACACATCCTACAAATATGCACCCACACACACACAGATGCTCACACACACACAGATGCTCTCTCACACACACACACACACACACACACACACACACACACACACACACACACACACACACACACACAGGTGGTGTTTTACCTTGAGCATTGAGAAGTTTGAAGTGCGAGCCACATAGTCAGCAAAGTCAGCCAGAGCCTTCTCAGTCTGGCGGTGGTTCTCACGGATCTGAAAATGTGCATCATGTTTAGTCAGCTTTAGCAACTGGACCAAGCCTTTAGCTCATTCGTCTATGGATGGAGCTCTTGGCAAATCAAAGAATCATGAAAATGATAGCAGATGCAGCTACGCACGTCAACATACAGGAAGACACAAACATGCACTCAAATACAGAGAGAGAGAGAGAGAGTTAACTCAAACTTGGAGACTTTATTTTACAAGAATTATAGTTTAGGTTCAGTCAAAACCTAACAACTAGTCCTTGCTAAGCTGCTAATGGATGACCATAATAATATTAATAATAATAATACAATTAAAAGGTATCATTCATATACACATATCAAGAATGAACAAATGAGTGTTTTTTTACAAATGAAGCACAAAAGCATCCCCATAAAACTGGCATGTTCACAGTGCCAGATGCACACACGCACGCACGCACGCACGCACACACGCACACACACACACACACACACACACAGAGTGCATACATCATTCAGTTATACATGTATTTATAAACATACAACCACCAGACAAGGCAGTAAAATATCTGACAGATTCATATAAGCTACTATTACTAATAGTAAGCCTAAAGACACACAGACACACACACGCATGTGCGGACGCACACCCATGTACATGCACGCATGCATGCATGCACATGCGTGTGTGCACACACACACACACACACACACACAGGCAAGCATGCACACACACACACACACATATGCACACCCTGACCTCAGCATAGAACTCCTGTTCATCCAGAATGTCCTGGTTGCGCTGTGCCTCCAGCAGTTCCGACTGGGTGCTGGCCACAATCTGTGCCCGCTCCTCGATGGCTCGTGCTATGGCCTCCATGGCTTCAGCGTCTGGTGTGACAGGTCGCACATTCTCCACCTGCACAGTGGTCACACAGGTCACTTCCAGAGGAACAGGATATGCAGGTGTGCGCATACCTCCTTCATGGTCCTTTCTTACCACTAGAGTATGCCAGAGTGTGTCCACAGCAGCAAGTGAGCCAACTGTCCACTTTCACAACATCCACTGCTGCAGTCTTTATCCACCAAACATGTGACAGACAAGTCTCTGTCAAAGGCAACTCAACCCAAACCAACCTAGCACCCACCTCCATTCCTTTGTAGGTTCTGTCCACCAAACACCCACCACCAGTGTCTGTCCACCAAACACCCACCACCACAGTCTCTGTCCACCAAACACCTACTCGCAGTGTCTGTCCACCAAACACCCACCATCATTCTGTCCACCAAACACTCACCACCACAGTCTGTCCACCAAACACCCACCACTACAGCTGTTCCGTCAAACACCCACTATTGCAGTCTGTCCACCAAACACCCACCATCACAGTCTCTGCCCACCAAACATCCACCACCAATTTCTGTCCACCAAACACCCACCAACTCAGTCTCTGTCCAACACCCACCACCGCTGTCTCTGTCCACCACCCACCCACCACCGCAGCCTGTTCACCGAACACCCACCACTGCTGTCTCTGTCCACCAAACACCCACCACCACTGTCTCTGTCCACCAAACACCCACCACCAGTGTATGTCACAGTTTGCCTGCAGCAACAACACAACACCCACCTCCAGCTCCTTCATGGTCTCAGTCCAGACTTCACCCATCTTGAAGTCCAGGTATTTCTCGATGGTGGTCAGGGTGACGTGGTCCTCCACACCCAGACCCGGCAGGTCCGTGAAGCCGATCTTGCAGAAGAGGGAGTAGATCTTGGCGCGCATGTTCTCCGACACGTCCACGATGGCCTGGCTGGGACAGTTGGCTGGCAGCGACACCGTCCCACGCTCCTCCTGAAGGCGTCCCATCAGTGGCTTGCTCACATCTGCAGACACACACACACACGCAGACTCACGTTGGTCTCTGTGGAGTGTACGACAGCAGCACCCTTCAAACTGTTGCTGAAGACCGTTCCTCTTCCCTGTGGGTTCTCAGGCTTGTTAAAGGTCCTAACTCTTTTGCCTTGTTGGATACAGCTCACCTCTTGAACTCTTCACAGCATTTAAAACATGAAACAGACAAGTCTGAGGCTAAGTTACCTGTGATGGCACCCTGGGGATCCCTCTTGGCCCCAATCTCCGCCTCCTCCTTCCTCCACATGTCACACAGCAGGTGGGCGGCGGTGGAGCTGTCACACCCGCGCCAGGTCAGCACGTGGTTGATGGTCTTGGGGTTCTCGCACAGGTCCAGCAGACAGCCCATGATCAGGTTGTGCATGTTCTTCGGACACACCTGGCCAGAAAAAACAGTCACACCTTGCATGTCATCCACCTCTGTTCAGATGCACCAACGGCAAGGAAAAGGCCGAGCAAGACAGCGGGGTTTATCTACATTACAAACTCAGCCCATTACTTTTTTCAGGAGAACTTCAGCCTGCTAAGCAGCCTGTGGTGAACTCATGCAGTGGTCATTCACAAGGACATTCGCCTAATCCACTTCAAGTGTTCCAAATATAGCCACCACATACTACTCCAGAGTCCTCTCAAAGTTTAAACAGGGGCAGGGTAAAATGCAGGAACAGGAGCCATGAGACTTAACTCATGAAAGCCCATGTACGCCCACCTGGAAATTCATCTACAATTTGAAGACATTCAGCCCCTCGTCACTGAGGTGTACATAGGGAGATTGTGGTGGTGGTGGTGGTGGGGGGTGGGGGGGGTTGAGAGGTGGGGGAGGGACAGAGAGAGAGACTGACACAGAGAGATACATAGGTAGACAAAGACAGAGAGAGTGAGAGAGACAGAGAAACAGACACATGCTGAAAGATTCCTTACTAAACATTTCCCCGATTGGTGGATAAATTAGAAAGAGGAAGAGACAGCTGGGACAGTTATCAATGCATCAAGTACTCCAGAAATATGTTATTCTTTTTTCTTTTTCCACATGGAGGAGGGGGTAGGTGACACAACTTCCGACAAATATCCAGTCAGCAATCAACAGTCCAAGCCTAACCTCCAGCAGGTCGATCAGGAGGAAGACGCCCTCTTTCTCCAAGAAGTAATCTTCTGTGACATAGCATCCCACAATGGCACACCTGTGGCAGACACAGAAACACATCACACTCACAGTTACCACAGCAGGACTTGTTTCCACTCAAACATAATCCTCTGAACAATTAAGTGTGTGTGTGTGTGTGTGTGTGTGTGTGTATGTATGTGTGCCTGAGTGTGTGTGTGTATGTGTATGCGTGTGTGAGAGTGAGTGAGAGTGTGGGGGTGGGGGTGGGGGTGGGATGTGAGAGAGAGTGAGTGAGTGAGTGTGTGTGTACGTGTGTGTGAGTGCACATGTACATGTGTGTGTGCGTGTACGTGTGCACGCACACACGCTCACATGTGTGTACATGAGTGAGAATGAGTGTGAGTGTGTGTGTGTGTGTGTGTGTGTGGTCAATCAGTGATACAGACAAGAGCTGTGGGCAGTAAAACCCTTTGAAAGACTATCAGTAACCCCATATTGGACCTGATGTCAATGAGTAATCTACAATGCATGAACAGAACATAAAGGCTGTACTGAATGCAGGCCTCACGTACCAAGTACAGTCAATGGCGGCCAGGAGAAGCTTGTGGTGCCCAAGACCCGAGTTAAGGAGCTTGGTGTCCGTTCTGAGGTAACGCACCACCATGTCAACGCCCTGAATACCAAACAGCTCCTGAAACAGACAGCACATCCAATGGAAACACCCTGAACACCAAACAGTTCATGAAACAGATTACACACCATGTCAACACCATGAACACCAAACAGGTCCTGAAACAGATCACAAACCACCATGTCAACAGCCTGAACACCAAACAGTTCATGAAACAGATTACACACCATGTCAACACCATGAACACCAAACAGGTCCTGAAACAGATCACAAACCACCATGTCAACAGCCTGAACACCAAACAGTTCATGGAACAGACAGCACACTACCATGTCAACACCCTGAACATGAAACAGTTTATGGAACAGATCAAACAACACCATGTCAACACACTGAACACAAAATGGCTCATGAAACAGACCACACTAACACCATGTCTATGCCCTGAACACCAAACAGTTCCTGAAACAGATCACACACCCTTTTTTTTTTTTTTGCTTTGTTATCTTGTGTGTTTGTGAAGTTGCTTTTACTGAGCATGTGACCTAACATGACCTGTGTCATGCCCTTTGACCTAAGAGGTGACCTATCATATGAGGCATGACCTACCTTTCGGTGCATGTCCCCATCACACAGACAGGAGAGGATGAAGAGGATGTCAGACTGCATTTCTATCTCCACAGCATCATACTCCTCTGGTGTCTTGACAAATGCTGTGTTCAGAACACCTGAAACAACACAGCACACCACAGTGACATTTCTACCTCCACAGCATCATACTCCTCTGGTGTCTTGACAAACGCTGTGTTCAGAACACCTGAAACAACACAGCACACCACAGTGACATTTCTATCTCCACAGTGTTATACTCCTCTGCTGTCTTTACAAATGCTGTGTTCAAAACACCTGAAACAACACAGCACATCACAGTGACATCTCTATGCCCACAGCACCATACTCCTCTGCTGTACTGGCAAACATGCTCAAAACACCTGAATGAGACAGGACACACCCAGCAGCGGGATAACAGAGTAATGATACTATGATTATGCACAAATCCTGACAATATATTGAGAAATGAGACAAAGGATGCAATCAGCAGCTGAATAACAGGATGACGACAACATGATGCTGCATGAATCTGGCCAGTATAGGGAAGAAGCAGGACAGAGGACATACTACCCAGCAGCAGGATAACAGGAAAATGATAATACGATGATGCACAAATCCTAACATTATACTGAGAAATGAGACAAAGGATGCAATCAGCTTCAGCAACTGAACAACAGAATGATGACAACCTGATGATGCATGAATCTGGCCATCACACTCAAGAAGCAGGATGGCAGACATACCATCACACTCAAGAAGCAGGATGGTGGACATACCCAGCAGCTGGTTGATGGCGCCCTGGTCGGACATGTCCTGCAGCACCACCTCATCCTCCGTGGACACCACACTGCGCATCAGACGCAGACAGTGCCGCATCTGCGCCCTCTTGCTGCCCCGCCCACCCCGGCCATGGAAACTGTTGCCTTGGCCCCCAAAGCCATCTGCGGACATAAGGAAGCCTAACACCCAGTCATGCTGTGTAACGGTCATGCTATACAATGTAACATTCAGTCATGCTATACAGTGTAACATTCCGTCATGCTATACAACGTAACATTCAGTCATTCTATACAGCATAACAGTCATGCTATACAGTGTAACATTCAGTCATGCTATACAGTGTAACATTCAGTCATGCTATACAGCATAACAGTCATGATATACAGTGTAACATTCAGTCATGCTGTACTGTGTGTAGAGTGTAACAGTTAGTCATGCTATACAGTGTAATATTCAGTCATGCTGTACTGTGTGTAGACTGTAACATTCAGTCATGCTATACAGTGTAACATTCAGTCATGCTGTACTGTGTATAGAATGTAACATTCAGTCATGCTATACAGTGTAACATTCAGTCATGCTGTACTGTGTGTAGAATGTAACATTCAGTCATGCTATAAAGTGTAACAGTCAGTCATGCTATACAGTGTAACATTCAGTCATGCTATAAAGTGTAACATTCAGTCACACTATACAGTGTAACAGTCAGTCATGCTATCAAGTGTAACATTCAGCCATGCTATACAGCATAACTTTTAGTCATGCTGCCACACAGCACCGATAAAGGGAGCGAGTCACGTGCCACAGACCCCTGGGTCCACTGGAGTAATGCCCCATGATAAGTGTAAAAAAACAAAATAACAGCATCCTTGGATTCCAGAACTAACGAAAGTACTTCCACTGAACAAAACAAGCTCTACATGCTTTACAGAGGTGGGGGGTGGGGACTGGGAGAGATGGAATTAAGGGTAGGTAGTAATATAATGATTCATTTTCTTTATATATTGCTGCTTCTCGTATGGCACATGTACTTGTTAGTTGTCATAATTATATGTATTATGTTTGTGAAACTTAGAAAATGTTGGAGAATGTTGTAAAGCGCAGTGAGTTTGGGTACACCAGAGAATAGTGCTATATAAAAGTTATCTATTATTATTATTATCATGCACTGACCAGGTCTGACATACCACTGACAGACTACACACACCACAGAAAGACCACACATGACACACTGTCCAGGTCCGACACACCACTGACAGAGATTACACATCACACAGAAAGACCACATGCAACACACTGACACACCACTGACAACACAACACACAGAAAGACCACACACATGGCACAATGACCTGGTCTGACATACCATTGGCAGACAACACACCACACAAAAATACCACACACATAACACACTGACCAGGTTGATGCACTGCTGACAGACTACACACCACAAAGACAAACACACACACACACACACACTGCACTCACACACTCACACACACACACTCTGCACTGACCAGGTCCGACGCACCACTCCAGCAGCAGCAAGAGGCGCGTGCTGCCCTGGCAGGTCATGTAGTCCTCCAGCATCAGCGGACACAGCGTGCACAGCGAGGCCATTGCCTGCAGCTGCAGCTCCTCAAACTGCGCCGCCGTCCACTCCCTCGGCCCTGTCTGCTTGTCGTTGGCCCGCACGAAGGAGAACAGCGCCAGGAGGAGGTGGCCCTCGGACAAGATCTGTGTGAAGGGACAGCGGCACAGCATGAAGGGAGAGTGGCACAGTGTAAAGGGACAGTGGCACGGCACGAAGGGACAGTGGCACAGTGTGAAGGGACAGTAACCCAGTATAAAGGGACAGTGGCACAGTGTGAAGGGACAGTAACCCAGTATAAAGGGACAGTGGCACAGTGTGAAAGGACAGCGGCACAGTATGAAGGGACAGCGGCACAGCATGAAGGAAGAGTGGCACAGTGTGAAGGGACAGTGGCACGGCACGAAGGGACAGTGGCACAGTGTGAAGGGACAGTAACCCAGTATAAAGGGACAGTGGCACTGTGTGAAAGGACAGCGGCACAGTATGAAGGGGATTGAAGGGACAGTGGCACAACACGAAGGGACAGTGGCACAACACGAAGGGACAGTGGCACAACACGAAGGGACAGTGGCACAAAATGAAGGGACAGTGGCACAACATGAAGGGACAGTGGTGTGTCATGAACTCTCACTGATGATGGCATCAAGAGAGGACAGGCAGAGAACTCACACTGATGACGGTAGGGTCCCTGCTCAACAAGACCAGGATGTTGAAGAGAAGTTTACGCAGCTCAAAGTCCTCGTGGTTGGTCTGGAGCTTCAGCTGTTTCACCAAGGGGTTGTGGCTCTTCACTGCAAGGCATTCACATCATGACAACAGTGACGGAGCGAACTCCTCACAGTGGAGTGTACGTTTTACTGCGCTACAACATTCAGACTCAGTGACAACCTAGACGCTCATGGAACAGAAGAGGCAGCTGAGGGGCTCTGAGCTTGCCATTCAAGCCTTGCACAGCATGGGTCTTGAGTTCAAATCCAGTTAAGCACTATTCAGTCTTCAAGCTGGGGGGTGAAGGTAGGGGTAGGATGTGGGGCGGAGGTTGCCTTGGCATTAGCAGGTAATCCCCAATACAGTGCGACAGGTAAATGCCACAACACTGAATGCACTGGTAAGATGCCATCAAAACTGCATTAAAAACTCACCTATACAAATAATACCACAGGTCTTCTTATTGCTACCCCCCCCCCCCCCCCATTACCCCCCCTCACTCCTCATTACATCTGTGTGCATGCGCACATGTGTGTGTGTGTGTGTGTGTGTGTACATGTGTGCGCGCACACATTTGTGCATGCATAAGTACATGTATTTGCATGTGTGTGTGTGCATGTGTGTGGGTGGGTGCAGATTTGGTGTACAAGGAATACAATATTACGACAACATAATCATTATTTTTGGAGGGTTTAATGTAAACAATTTCGCTGATCTCGTAAAGCGTAGCGTGCTCACCCTTGTTGGTGAGATATGGCACTATAGAAATGACCGCTATCATTACCATTACTTGGCAGCCCTGCTCACAGCTGCTGTAGCCTCATGCCAGTAAGACAGCACAGCTTTCTCACCAAGAACTAACCAACTGTTCCAACTGCTCTCTGATGACTGACCTTCCTGGAAGGTGGCAAATAGGGTGAGCTGCTTGACGAAGCCGGTCTCCACAAAGGGAGCATTGGGGCAGGCGGAGGCCACGATGTTGGAGATGACCAGCAGGTCGTTGCGCAGCTGGCGGTCATAGTGACTGTAGCCCTGTGTCAGCTGGAAGATGAAGGCATCGCGCAGCTGGCTGCACACACACACACACACACACAACAGTTCACCTGACTGATGATGGCAAAGCATTCCACAGGGTGGGTCACAGCGGCAGTCACCCTTGCATCTGCTAGTGAACGGAACACATTATATGGCCATGGCAAGATGGCTGCACACACACAACAGTTCACCTGAGTGACGGCAAAGCATTCCATAGTGTGGGTCACAGCGACAGTCACCCTTGCATCTGCTGGTGAATGGAACACATGATACAACTGGCTGAAATGGGAAAGGTCAAAGTGCTCAATGTCCATCCCCACCCCATCAGGAGTTATACACAGTACAGGATGAAATCAGGGCCTAACTGGTAAGAGTTGATGGGGTGCTTGTCTGACTTGGTACAGATAGCATTTGTGTTATCTTTCCTGGTACAGGTGCCATTTGTGTGTTATCTTTCCCAGCGTAGGTGGTGTTTGTGTGTTGTCTTTCCTGGTACAGGTGGTGTTTGTGCATTATCTTCCTGGTACAGGTGGTGTGTGTGCATTACTTTTCCTGGTACAGGTGGTGTTTGTACATTTGTCTTTCCTGGTACAGATGGTGTGTGCATTACCTTTCCTGGTACAGGTGGTGTTTGTGTGTTGTCCTTCCTGGTACAGGTGGTGTTTGTGCATTATCTTTCCTAGTACAGGTGGTGTGTGTGCATTACCTTTCCTGGTACAGGTGGTGTTTGTGCATTATCTTTCCTGGTACAGATGGTGTGTGTGCATTACCTTTCCTGGTACAGGTGGTGTTTGTGTGTTATGTTTCCTGGTGCAAGTGGTGTTGCCTTGTCTTTACCTGACACAGGTGATACTGTATGAGGTTGTGCTGCCCAACTTAATACAGGTGATGCTATTTGGGGTGTTTTGTGGCCTTATAACTGACAAAGGTGTCTGCGGTGCTGTCAGACCTGATACAGACGATGCCGTCTGCACTGAGATGTTATGTAGCATAAGACACGTGACACATCTGAGACGCTATCTCACTCGATGCTGGTGATGGTGTCAGAGGTGGTGCCGAATCTGATACAGCAGGGGACATTGTCTGCACTGAGGTGTTGTGTAGCATACTACAGGTGTCTTACTTGATGCAGGTGATGTTGTTGAGCTGCTCAGCCACCACCTGCTTGTCTCCGTATTCCAGCAGGTTCCACAGCACATCCACAGAGCGGAACAACAGCTGCCCGCTGGGATCAGTGTCAGTCAGGCGTGAGCAAAGCCGCCGGGCCCCTTCCGCTCTTAACATCTGAGCACAGTTCTTCTCTGAAACACAGCAAGTAAAACCAATTTATCAGCTGATTTATTTTCTTCTCCCGGGCAGCGAAGGACTGCGAAGCAAACAAACACCAAACTTTTTTCTTTAAAGAAGTGAGCGACACTTCAGTTTGCAGAGCTTTTCATGTTTGTTTTGTGGTATGACAGGTATCTCGTTTTTCCGTGCTTTATGCCCTGTTTAAGATGTCAGATTCTTGACAGATTGTCACAATCATTACAGAGTTCATACCTGACCTTTTGTGGCACAATTCAGACATTTCCAAAAAAAAGAAGTTTTTTTTTTTTGAAGGACCTTGGGGTATCAGAAATTTCTTCACAAGGAGGGAAACTTCATTCTTGTGGGATTTAACAGGGACTTTGTCTGAAGTCGGTTACCCTGTTAATCACCAAACCATTCACTGATTAAACTACACAAACATGCACACACATGCATGCAGACACACGCTTTTTTGAAATCTTCATTTCAAAATTCCAGGACTTTACAAAGCTTCCACGAACAGTACGAACCCCATCATTGCTGTTATCACCAATGAACTGAGGATGTTTTTCACTAGGAACCTTAATCATGCTCACCTTCCTTTGCTACCAGATTACAAGATTCAATGAACTAACTGGTGATCTGACAGCACTGACCAGATGCAGTATACTATGCAAGCACACTCTTCACAGCAGGTCAAGGGTAAAAGAAGACAGTCCTTGTTTTGAATGCTCACCAGAGACTCTGGAGTAATCCTGTAGCACACGCAGTACCTGCAGCTTGAGGTCAAGGTTGTTCTCCAGAAGGGCCATGGACTGAAACGATTGACCGTTACCATTAGGCTGGTGTGTGTGTATGGTGCATGGGTGGGTGTATGTGTGTGAGAGAGAGGGAGAGAGAAAGAGAGAGAGAGAGTGAGGAAGGGAGGGAGAGAGAGAGAGAAAGAGAGAGAGTGTGTGTGTGTGTGTGTGTGTGTGTGAGAGAGAGAGAGAGAGAGAGAGAGAGAGAGAGATAGAGACACAGACAGACAGACAGACAGAGACAAGCAGGCAGACAGACAAACAGAGAGATTCATTATGTTTAAAGAAAGGTGATAAAACTATTAAAGCCAGATACCAACTGATTGTGTAAAAAGGCTGCCACTATGAACAAACCCAGAGTGTGAGCCAGTTTGGCCCTGCGGTACGGCACCCAGCAAGTGCACAGCAGGCAGACAGACCCAGGTTCCAACTCTGCTTCAGTTCACATTTCTCTTCAAAATCTGTTTCACAGACAGTCTCTAGCAACCCTGCCATCCACAACAACTCTGACAGCAAAATGTCCAACACTACCTCCCTTCTCAGCACGGAATGACTCCAGCATTCACAATGCATCTGACTCTTCTGAGCATAAACTCTCCTCCAGTCTCCCTGCTGTACGTTCATAAGGAACTCTGCAGGTGACATTCTTGGCATTAAGAAAGGCAAGTGAAGTAAGTAAGTAAGAAACTTGGTGTTTTACGCCCAGTCAACCATTACAGTTATATTAGGGCGATATACATTTTATCATTAAATATATAAAAATATGTATGGGTTAAAACTGATACTATATACAAAAAAAATTCAACCAGATTTAAACAGTCGGTAAAACAAAAACACAATCCAAATTAATATATCTGAAACTTTAAATCTTGTCAAAAATATTACTCTCTTTCAAAAAGTTAAAAATCTTTTCTAAAGTGTGTATTGTCCTCAGACAAACAGAAAAAAAGAGACAGTGACAGCCCGATTACACATTTTCATTAAAGGGTGAGGAACTGCCAATGTGCACTGGATGTGATGAACGTTTAAGCATTGAACACATTTTAATTATTTGTTCAGATTTTATCAAAACAAGAGAGAGCCATTTTACAGCTCAATCTCTTTGTGTCTTGTCCCTAGAGGCAAACGAAATAAATAAAAACACATTAAAAAAATAAAGAAGCCAAGAGCAGCCAACCTTGACCAGTGTTTCAGAGATGTCACTCTGTTCCACCATCCTGCGGTTGTAGGACAAGGAGGCTGGCTTGTGTCCTGACACAGAACAACATGACCATGGTGATCACAAGGCCACAAACAAATGAAAAAGCAAACAGAAAAAAAACAAAAAGTGGAGGAAAGGGCAGTGGGGGGGGGGGGGGGGGGACTAGAGAGAACACTGACCATAAAATTCAGCACGCATGTGTCAGTCTACCTACTGCTTCAGTCTAAATTCATCGACATTCTTTCCTGTTTCTGATGTCGTACTTCTGTCTACCATCATCTTCCTGGTACAGTCCCTGTATTATTTGACAATAATGATTAAGCAAAGTCTGAATAATCACAAAAGAATTTACTGAGAAACACAACCTTCACTGTCAATTGTCTGACACTCCTATGACCTTGAAATAAAGTTCAGGTCACTAACAGCAGTATGAACAGGTCAAACTAAAAAAGTACGACCAGCATGCAAAGCTGAACACAAAGTACATGCACAAAGAAAAAGAAAATCAAAACATTAAAGTTTCTGCCAGGTGGCTCACTTGATCGCCCAAAGCTTTGAGCCAATATCCACAGTGTGGCACTGTCAGCAGTGATGGCAAAAATGAGGAACACAGAAAATCTAAATGTGTGACTCTTGCTCAACGCTGCGGTGGCATGCATGTGGTGGCGGTGCAGAATTCTGTCACCATTCCATGGAGCAGTTCATGCCACTGCCGCACAGATCGTTCGTATTCTCTGTGTTCCTGATTTCTGCTGTCATTGCTGCTGCTGCAGTTGCAACAATGAAATAACCGGTTTGCAACCACCATCACAACAACAACAGCAAAGCATGCAAATGAACTTGTTATTGCAAACAGAGATTTTCAGTTTTAATCATAACCCATTCAAAACAAAGCAAAACAGTTTAAAACAAAAGACAACGTGACGACACATACACTTATACACAATTTACCAGTGCCTGTCTCGTCTGTAAAACAAAAGGAAATCAAGAAACAAAACATCAGTTTGTTAGCTACTTTGTTAACCCTCTATGTCAAAAAGTAACAACTTTGTTTGCAGGTGTATGACAATCATGTGATGCCACCTAGTTCTGATGTTCTGCAATGGGGTTTCTTCCAGCACCTGCCAACCAGACTTAATGAGGCCAGAGAGGTTACTGTTTTCATCTGAACACTCAGTGTGGCACCACTGGTGTAGCGGATAGCGCACATGCTGACTACAGCTGATCCAGGTTTGATCCCAGGTCACTGTGCGACAAATCAGCCTAGACAACCTGTCTGGCCTCCACTGTGCCTGATCTAAGAAGAAGAAGAAGTACCCTGGAAGATGAAATGCACCTGCCTGAATGGCAGAGAAAACAGCACATCACTGCAGAAAGATGCCTGCAAGAGAACATTTTTTTTTAAACACAATCTCTGGGACAAACCTCTCAGTTCAAGCAGTTGTGTGTGTGTGTAAATACAATTTGAACAACATTCTCAAACTTCCCTGCTCTGGCCACGACTTAATTTTCAGAAGCATAACTACAACCTGTCCCTAAAAAGTAAGAACTCCCCGACACATAATGTCCACAAATGGTGACTGCCTTTTCCCTCAAGCCTTGCAACTTTTAACACCAGACAGTTTGGTGCCAGAGCTGTCAACAAAACCCCAATAAAAACAAAACAAAAAGCGAGAGGAGAGAAAATCCCAATCTCCATGGAACCATCTGCCAGCTTGTATCTGAAAAAGCTACTTGTCTGCAGTCCTTTGTTCTGAGTCAGGGCAGGTCAATTAATCCAGGACAGAAAGAGTGGTTATTTATTTGTTCTAAATCCTTGTGCAATAACCTGGAGACTCATCTGGTTTAAACCCTCTGATCTCTCCTGAAAATTCAGATTTGCATCTGTATCACTTTGCTGAGTTTGTATGTTGCAAAGTTTTAGGCAGTAATAGTTTTTTGTTTTGTTCTTAAGATGTACTTTAGTTTGCTGAAATTATTTGTATTCTTGTTTGACCTATTGAGTGTTGCAGTGTTTTGTCACCAGGGACAGATTTGTAAAAAAAAAAGTTGACTTGTGCTTAAATCTGTATCCTTGTGTAATAAAGTATTATCTTATCACATCAGCTTCTCCTCTCCAGCAAATGCCATGTAAATGAGTCACCTTCATGAACTTGATGGATGCTCGGTCAATGACTGACTGATACCAATGCCAGTGGGACATTTTACTATCAAGCAAGCAAGCAGCAGTGTGGAGGAAAAGACTCAGTCACTGTGGCAACTCACGTTGAATATCCTGCAGCACCTGGGATTCATTGTAGAAGTCCCTGAGCGTCTGACAAATCTGTTTGCGCACACTGTCACTGGGAATGCGCATCAGGTAACCTGCCACAGACAGATCATGAAAATAACACCCGTTGCAAGAATGACAGAGGGGAAGGTATGCTCATGCTGATCAGCAAACAAAAGCAAGCTCACAAGCATTGACTGATAGCAGTATAAAACACACACACACACACACGCCAACACACATACATGCACACACACACACACACAGGCAAACACACATGCATGCACACACACAAACACACCCAAACACACACACACATGCACAAACACACTCACAAACAGGGGATACACACAAACACATACACACACGCATGTACACATACACACAAACACACTCACCTTCACACACACAAACCTAAGCTTACCAAGCTGTGAAACAGACTCCACAACAATCTGTTCATAGATGAGCTCATCAGAGGACTTCTCCTTGAGGTAGGGCAGAGAGCAGAGTCGCAGGATGTCGATGATGGGTTGTTCATACAGTGGCTGGCTGTCCACACGATCCGCACAAACGTTCAGAATTTTGAACACTTGTACCAGCTCTTTCATTGGCTGCACTTGGTCAAGGAAACGCAATGTACATGATACTAATAGATCACTTTTACATACTGAATATATATGTATACATATCACTGTTCTCTGATGTGCACAAAATTACTGCGTTTTACAAAATCAGCTTTACTCGGAATGACGTCAATGAAAAGTAGGAATACATAAGAAAAATATGCACAAGAAATCCAGTGCTATACAACAATTAACATGAAAAGGAACCACGCACAAAAAAAGAGCTCACAAAAAAGATTAAGGCAGCTAAGCACTGACTAAAGTTGTTGGTTTGAATCGTTGTTCGAGAGGTAACTTCCCACCCTCACCAAAGATCTATGCAATGGTGTGTCCACTGTCCAGTCCTTTGGGCGAACCAAAACACACAGCTTTCAAATTACCCCCTGGCAATTGTGTACATGCGGCATTTTCACCCAGAACACTAATTATGGCTAATCATCATTGCATCAGTTCATGCTCTCTGCTGGCAAACTGTGCACTGGAGTGACCTGCCATTTGATGAGGAAAACTCCCTGCAATGTCTACTTTTAGCCCCATCAGTTCACAGTCCTCAAATGGTATGAAAATGCATATGTGTGTGTGTGTGTGTGTGTGTGTGTGGACAGAATGAACTTGAAGTATGCACTACATTGGCATATCCACATACCAGTTCATTCCATATTATACCAGTGCTATACACAAGCACACGCACACAAGCACATCCTCAGACCATTTGAGGACAGCGAACCAATGGGGCGAAAAGTGGATACTGCCAAACTCCCAGTGAGTTATGTCCCATGCCCTAAGGCAACATGCAGACAGCCAGACAGACATACAGTGATACACACTTTCACTTGTCATGAAAAGGATACAAATCCCTTCTGATAATGGCGGACGATCCTCTGCAGGGCATGAACATGTCGATCATACAGCATCATCTGCAAGAAAGTAATCACACTCCAGTTGAACTGAAGCTAAACAGGAAGAAAGAAACAGATGACTTTATCAAAATCAACAATAACCAATGTACCAACACAAGCATTCTGAAAAACAGATGACTTTATCAAAATCAACAATAACCAATGTACCAACACAAGCATTCTGATGTACATAAATAAGCTACTGGTGTCATGGTCTTTATTCTTCTTGAACACCACAATTATGTTTGTTCATGACCACAATAGAGCAATAGAATGCATAATACACTTATAACTGTCTTCTTACCCCTACTCCAGCCCAACCCCCCAACCCTTCCACAGAGACACATGTCAATTAGACAGACAGAAACATACATTTATACACACACACACACACACACACACACACACACACACACACACACACACACACACACACACACACACAGCTTCCCTTATATAAAGCTGTATACTTCATTTCTCAGCAAGGGTGTCAGTCTATCTTATTGTGAGATTGGTTTGATAAGTAGCAATACACAGTAGCAATACACACTCATGTACTGATGTAGTCACTGAATGCACTAGACTGGTGGCTGACAGAGAAAGGAAACAAAACAAACACAACAAAACTTACAGAAAGTGAAACACGGCTGAGAGAGAAAGTAAAACGATAACAAAACTTATAGAGTGTGGAACATGGCTGACAGAGAAAGAAAAACAACAACACCACCAACAACAAAACTTACAGAGTGTGGATCAGTCAGCAACTTGATGACCCGCTTCAAGTTGACTGGTTGATGCTTGCTCCCCTGAAATACCCACAAACAACACTTCAGTTTGATTCATGCTAAAGACAATGAGTACGCATTGCATTGATCATTTTGTTTGTGGATGCAATGCATGAAGTCTGAAACTGAAATAAGATTCTGTTGTTGTTCAAATCTGTTATTATTATGATACCAGCAGACTGTGTGATAAAACATTTAATGTTTTTATTAAAACTTAAGCATGAAATAAAGTACAGTAATTATATTCTCTGCAAAATATTATAACAGCCTGGTAAGTTAAATTGAAAAAAAAGAAAAAAAAAGTAGTCCAATAGTTTTTATATATAATGTCAAAACAATCTGCTGTTCATGTTAATGTGGAATGGCTGCAGGGGGACTGCAAAACAGACTGCAGCAAGGCGCGGAACTGGAACTGTGACCATCACTGATGTCTGGAAGCTTTCTGGAGTCCTCTTGTGAATAACACTCTTGTCAAGGGGCTTCCTAGCACAATGCAAAGTAGGTGTAGAAAGTTGCCTATCTAACCGCTACAATATGAGATGCTTGCACAGATGGCCACCCAACACCAAAGAGATGTACAAAACAATCCAATTCCACCCCATGAAGGCTAAGCCGTTCAACACGAAGTACAGCGCATAATTTTACACAAATATCTGTACCACATTTTCGACCTAAATGTAGAAGACCAAGAACAAAATTTAAACTGTGGTCTCCGTGTGAACTTCTACTGTTCTGGAAGCTGGTCAGCTACTGACTGGAAGAGGAAGAACCAAAGTACATCAACATCAACAAGATGTTCACGCGCATCAACATCAACAAGATGTTCACGCGCACATCGAATGCCATAAAAAATAAAATTAAAAACTGTTTTTAATCAGCACGCTGCACGTGAATAACATGTTGTCGTCTTACCTGCACGAGTCCCAGATCATCGTCAGTGATGACATGGGTGACGAGAGGAATCCTCCCCTCCGCTTCTTGTGCGTCCGTCATCATCAGCGAAGCGGTGGTCGTTCCGGTGCGAGGCCCCGCTACCACAGCCATTTTGACTCCTCTGCTCCGCAGCCGCTACGTTCTCACACTAACAAACCGATAAAGAAACCTCTCTTAATCGACGTCCAACTGTAAAAACACAGAGATTTGACTCAAGCTAAGTTCCAGACAAGGTTTAGAAGTATGTGGCGGGATGACAGTAGCAACATCCCGCCATGTTTAATATGATCTCTAAGGAAGTGAAGTGCCTTGTGGGAAGTCGTTGCCGCTTTGTGGATTTTGCTGACCAGAATTTTATGCTAAGGTTATCCAAGACTAAGATTGCACGGGAGACAACTGTTAATATTTGCTTAAATCAATAAGGTAGCACAGTATTGTCCCTTGGAAGTCATGCCTGTGACGTAGACAATTATATCACTAAAAATTACATATTTTTTATTTCCACGCAAAGAGTAAGACAAGACTAAGTCAATAAGACTGATCTTCCCTTAGATGGGCAATTGTAATGTTTTGTCTATTTGTTAATGCACTCGAACTTAAACTTGAAAACTTTATTTTACAAAGACTGTAGTTTAGGTGCATTGTATTAACAGCATGTCATTAAGACAAATTCCTGTGTACGTTTAAACATCATTGGTGATTAAATATCCTTGTATGACAAAACATCAGAATCGAATGTCTGATTTGTATTCATGTGACCTGCATGAGTAAAAGCTGGCATCATTAGATGGCAACATACGTGACCATCAAATTCATGGTTTCAATTAAATATTTCACTGTATGCATACACTCGCACACCATCTTCACAAGACTGACCCAATGGCAACAGCTGGAAAACAACTGATTCTTGCTTGAAAAATTACCAGAGCTGCGATAAATTTGCACATGATTTTCTTTGAATTAGTATCCAATTTTCTCTCTTCCATGTTCCATATTTACCTGGTGCCATTTCTTCCATCCAAATATTTTTGTTCTCACCATTCTGCCTGTGTGCGTGTGCACATGCTGTATTCATGTGTGTATGCATTTGTGTGTGAAACTTATGACAGTTGATTTCTGCCCAAGTATTTTACCATAAGAACATTTGTAAAAATTACACACAACACATATATTCTCTCTCTCATCCTCTCACACACGCCATGGGCAAAATCACAAAGAAAGAAAGAGGAAAGTAAAAAGCAATTAAATCAAGATGCATTGTTAAAATAAGTTCTTTAATTCTAGGCAGTGACAACAGTGAAGTGGCATAAGCATTTGCTATGCATAAACATTGGAATTGGCGGATGAATATTTACCAGCTTCCAACAACATGGTCAGTTCATCTGCTATTTCTACACTTAAGCCCAGCTTTTACCATAGGTAAATATCATCCACCAAAAGCAAAGGACTTTCCTGCTAAAGGAGTCTGCAATGGCAAGTGACCGGCTGAGCATGGTCAAGGGGAGACAATTTGTTTTACCCTCTGGATGTGTGTAGTGTGCCAATACAGCTTTGCATTCATTTGTAAAAGTAAATAATCTTTGTGTCATGTTTACCATCCGCATGCAAAGGTTATTTAGACTGGTAAAAAGAGTTGTGATTAGTAAGACTGGTGAGATTAGTGAGATTAGTGCTACTGCAACAGTAACTTCAAAATCCAGCAAACTAATGCAGTCTGCTACAATGGAATGATTGGCAAGTCTTATCACACACACACACACACACACACACACACACACACACACACACACACACACACACACACACACACACAAAATCACCACACACACACACACACACACACGTACACGATGACCTATAAAAATCATAACAATTATTCATTCCTCATAAAATATCCAAACAAAGAACTGCAGCTCAAGTTAAATGCTACAGTGAAATGTACTCAACAGCTAGCTCCTTCTGAAAACAGCTGTAACATCTTGCAGGTAAACTACACCCATCTGTCTATGACTTAGCACCGGACCATGGGGACATCAACAACAATCTCTGAACAGGTGCTGCAGGTTACAAATTGTAAAAACACTCATGCTTCTGACACTACAAACAGTACACATTGAAAGTGCACAGTGAACACACAGTGAAAACAGGAGATCTTGAAAACACCTATACTGCATAGAAATATAACTCTGAAACCCACACTCTTCATATAAACTACATAGAGTGGACTTTAAAAACACATAGTAATTGTAATCAGTCAGCACAGTAACATTAGTAGGATTCAAACAAACATACTGCACAGATACTGGAGAGTGTAAACAGTAAACAAAAAACACCAAAAAACACACTTCCTACACACTATCACAAAAGACACATTTTAACTTGCAATGCACTTCAAATTTCATGTCCAGACGCTGAGCTCCAAAAACAGTTACCCCTAGGTAGCTGTGCCATAATCATGGTCATCAGATATTAACAATAAGAAGAAATGCATTTCTAGTGTGCCAAAAATATTGTAGCTGAGCCACAATGAAATAAGACAATTTCCATGACGCTGATTACATGGTCAAACCCAGCAGGATTTGGAAATAGAAAAGGCTGCCCCCCAACCCCCTCAAAAGGCATGTAAAAGTAATGAAAAATAACAATACAAAAATGTTTCAGCTACTTCCTTCCAAAATCAGTTCACTTTACTTTGTCTAGAATCAAATCTGGTTCACACCACTTTGTCTACAATCAAATTTGGTTCACTTCATTTTATCTACAATCAGATCTGGTTCCCTTCACTTTGTCTGCAATTATTATTACAATCAAATTCAGTTCACTTCACACTGTCTACAAATTCAGTACACCCCATTTTATTTACAACTGCGTTTTCCAATCCAAACAAGGACAAAATCGAAGACCAAGACCCTCATGCTGACCACAGGTAGTTGTAGATCTCTGAGGAAGAAGGGGCATGGTTCACTAGACCAACTTGGCAGTCAGCTCTCAGGTAGATCGTGCCATTCCTCCTTTGGATCTACAAATAACTATGTCCGACATCTGAGCGTTATCATCTGACAGCGTAAAAATAACATTGCAAAGTCATTATGACAGTGTTTGTCGGGTGTCAAAATTTAGTTAGTAGAACAGTTCTGAAGTGTGAAGAAACATGATAATTATGCATGAAAATACATGGTAAATGGACACATGTACACAGCACCACGCCTTCAACCAGTACAACATCCACCACCAAGCAGATTACAGACGGATAGCCCATGACACAAACGCAAATCCCTGGAACAATGGCTGTTGGGCTTGTCAAGTCTTGCTACGTTTCGGCATCTTCCATCCCATTTGCTGCACAATGTGACGCACTGACTCCAGGGAAACTGGAGGCAAGTAATTTCCAATGTATGTCCGTCGCCACCACACACCCTTCCTTGCCTCACTGCTCCCTATCTTGGTGAAGCGATAGCGATAATGTTCTGCCCTGATGAACCTGCACACATAACAACACTCTTGAATCAGTAAGTAATGAGTAACTCTCGTTACTCTTCTTTAAGATCATCTCTGATCAGGTCCCCATCTATCTCTAGAGTAGACCTTCAAACTCCTGCCCAACAGCTTCACTGGCTACCTGTTGAGCAGAGAATCAAGTACAAACTCTTGTTACTCTGCTTTAAGATTATCTACCTCTCAGACCTTCATCTTTACACTTCTTCCTGGCAGCTGTGCTCTTCTGCAGACATTTGAGTTCAGAATACTGTCCTTCTGCACTAAGTCCAGTGGTCAGTGCTCTTTCTCTTACCAGGCTCCAGTTACCTGGGACCAGCTACCCGTTTATGTCCATCACGCTACCTCTGTCAGTTCTTTCAAAACTTCCTTGAAAACCTTTCTCTTTTTGCAAACCATTTTTGGCCATACCCAACCAGCCTATCTGCAGAGATGACTCCTGAAAGGCAGACTGCAGTAACATGAACAGGGGAACAACTGGAGTAAGGGCTGGTCCAGGATGGGTGATATAACAGTGACTACACAGAGCAAATGCCTGATGAAAACTGAATGATACGTGGGATGACATGATGACACCAACAGTCGTGACCAACATGACCCTCTCTACCCACTTTGGGTTGGGGCGGGGAGCTGGGGGGGGGGGGCGGGGGGGAGGGGTGATCAACATGGCCCTCTCTACTCACTTGGGGGGCTCCCTGCCTTCAAAGGGGTTGTGCTGTATGAGTGATGTGGCACCCTCATCATTCACCAGCAGCTTGACAGCCAGGTGCAGCAGCCAGGGGTTGTGCTGGTAAGACTGCAACACCACCAGTAGAGCACCTCACGCACATCCCAAGCTGTTCCCCCATCCCCCCAGTCACACACACACACACACACAGTCACACACATACACACACACACAGAGTCACACACGCATGCACACACACACACACACACACACACACACACACACACACACACACACACACACACACACACACAGTCACACACACAGTCACACACATATGCACACACACAAACACAGTCACACACACACACACACACACAGTCACATGCACACACACATGCACACACACACACTGTGGCTGTGTGAGGTGGGCCTCCCTGAGAACCAACCTCTATGGCTGTGTGAGCAGGGCCTCCATGAACACCAACTTTTTCTGGCTGTGTGAGGTGGGCCTCCCTGAGGACCAGCCTCTGTGGCTGTGTGAGGTGGGCCTCCCTGAGCACCAACCTCTATGGCTGTGTCAGGTGGGCCTCCCTGAGCACCAACCTTTTTCTAGCTGCGTGAGGTGGGCCTCCCTGAGCACCAACCTCTATGGCTGTGTGAGGTGGGCTTTATTTAGAGGTGCCACTGTACCTGAAAGGCGGCGAACCACATGAGCCAGTCCAGACGGTAGTGGTAGGGGGAGATCAGGCAGGGGGTTCGCGTCACGTTGCCAGGTTTGCACTTGAACTCGTACTCTTCCCAAACTGCAGTGGGGATGCTGGGGTCAAGGCTGTTTGTGCCTTGAAATATGACTTCCGTTCTCTTTTTGGTCACACTGCAAAGACAGAGGTTTTGTTTCACCACAAAGGCTAGGCTCCTGCTTGATTTTAAACCAGACAGGCTAGTCATTTATTAAACTTTTAGAAAAGATATGCTACTATCAATACACGCCTCTGCGCTTACCTGCAAGTGCATGTGCTCATGTTAATGGAGCAGAGTTACATTGCAACTGCTGTGTGATGCACAGAAAAAGCATGAAAGCCTGGACAACAACCCACAATGTTTGTAGTATGCATTCAGAAACACACACACACACATGCATCTACATGCACAAGCATGCATGTGCACACACACATATACAGGGACACACACATGCACACACATACAGGGACACACACACACACAAACACACTTGCTTCTACATGCATATCCACATACTCACACACATGCTTTCACATGCAGATGCACACACACACACACACGCACATGTACAAACACACACACACACACATGTACAAACACACACACACACACACATGCCTCCCTCCTCTCCCTCCAAATGCCACCACCTCCCACTCCCCACCCCAGCACCAGACTCCCCCACCACACACACATACTCACATACCTGCCAAAGGCACCATAGGTGTTGACCAGTCGCAGAGGATCAAAGGAGGTATTCATTGCTTGTCGAGGGGAAAGCAAGTTGGTCACAACAGGTATGCTCAGGTAGGCAATCAACAGAGCCAGGCTGACGTTGAACACTCGTCTTATGTAATTACCTGTCACACACCACAACAACAGGTACACTCAGGTAGGCAATCAACAGTGCCAGGCTGAGGTTGAACACACATCTTATGTAATTACCTGTCACACACCACAACAGGTACGCTCAGGTAGGCAATCAACAGTGCCAGGCTGAGGTTGAACACATGTCTTATGTAATTACCTGTCACACACCACAACAACAGGTATGCTCAGGTAGGCAATCAACAGTGCCAGGCTGAGGTTGAACACACATCTTCTGTAATTACCTGTCACACAACACAACAACAGGTACACTCAGGTAGGCAATCAGCAGAGCCAGGCTGACGTTGAACACTCGTCTTATGTAATTACATGTGCTGTCACAACAGGTACCATCAGGCAGGCAATAAATGCAGCCAAGCAGATGTAGAAAACATATCACATAATCGTTGAAAACGTCACTGAAGACTGAACTGAATAATGCCCACCTTAATAAAAGCAACTGAATACTAGTTTACACTTCTGTTTGACAACCAAAAAAACCACACACCACCCTCCTGTTACTATTTCTGCTGAAACACACCCGCTATGCACATGCACACACACACACACACACACACACACACACACACACACACACACACACACACACACACACACACACACCTCCCGCTATGCACATGCACACACACACACACATACATGCATAAACACACACACACACGCATAAACACACACACACATGCACACACACACACACACACACACACACACACACACACACACACACACACACACACACACGTGGCCCAGTAAGAACTCGATTCTTACTGATTACCCAAATGTCAGCTTTGTGATTCCCAACAGCTTGGGTGAACATCGGCTACAAAACCCCTCTCCCCTCACAAACCTATGCAGACACTGTACCTAAGTGAGGTCTTGGGACTGCACCAGTTCTCTTGGTCTTTTGGATGTCAGCCACATGTCGGCACAGAGATCTGGGGAACATCCAGGTCAGGCTGGCGTCGTCGTAACAGGCCAGACTGGGCAGAATGGTCAGCCAGTTCAGGAAGCTCAGGTTCCCACTGATGATCAGCACAACCTGTTTCCCAGCCCAAATAGTGACCTTGTGTTTAGAAGTTTTAACTAGTTTGGTTTTGTCCTGTTTTGTTGGGGGTTTATTTTGTCAGAAACATACAAGGGCAATGCAGGCAACTGCCTTTTTTGTTAATTATAAAAAATAAAAAAAATAAAAACACTGTATGATGAAAGAAGTTACTAGATGAAAAAAAAAATGAAAAAAGGTTTATAAGAAAGCTTATTCTAATCAACAATGCAAAACATGCACATATTTTCAGGGTAAACCCCTTTTACAAGCAGCGAAGAGACAAATAATACCCAAACAAATGATGACATGACTGAAAGCTGATCTACACACCTTTCGGCTGATCAAGAGATGACCTTTCCTGTCATGCTTTTGGGGTGTTTTGGTGTCGTTTCTGAATGCTGGCAGACAACTTTGCCTCAAATTTCTTTGCAAGCGGTTACTGCCATTGCCTTGCCTAAGTCAAGTTTCCGTTACTCAGCAAAGATTGTGCTTGTCCAGCTTTTCCATGTGATGGTCAAACACACCATGACAGGCATAAAAATGAGTAGGGATGTTGCTGTTATGCCACAATCTCTTTTCCTCTCTTTTATTTTTTTATATTTTTTTTAGTGATAATATTTTACGTGTACTGCCTGTAGAGTCATACACTTACAATAGTTGAGGTTGAAAGCAACCTGTCTGCTGATCAAAAACTAGACTCAAGACGTGGGTTTAGTTGTTTTTTTAAACATTTGTCAAGAAATCATCGGTCAACAGTAGATAGGATGGGGGGGTTAGCTTGCCACACAGAAGGATGTGGTCCAGGAGGTTGCAGCTAATGTGACAGGACTGGGGGAGGGAGGGAGGGAGGGGGGATTTATCACCTGGAGATGGGGAATGTTCACAGGTGACAGCAATGCAGAAGAGGAGTGGGGAGTGGCTGTTGCAGCCGAAGATACAAACTGAATTTAATTTCCGCTTCTCTTTGCTTGGATGTGTTCTTTTTGAGTACTTACAGCAGCAGAAATGGAGGAGTAGTGAGTGGCCATTCCAGCAGAATGTACAAACTAATTTTACTTTACTTTTCTCTTTCGCTTGGATATTTTCCTTTCAGGTGGAAATGATTTTCTTTACAATGGAATTTGTAGTTAAGGCAACAAAAGACTGCCAAATGGAGAAGTGGCAAGTGGCCATTCCAGCAGAATATACAAATCTGATCTCTCTTTCCGTTCACTTGGATATTTTCCTTTTGGGTGAAAATGATTTCTTTTTTACAATGGAATTAGTAGTTAAGGCAACAAAAGACTGCCAAATGGAGAGGTGGCGAGTGGCCATTCCAGCTAACTATACAAATTAATCTGACCTCTCTTCCTCTTCACTTGCATATTTTCCTTTCGGATGGAAACCAAAACAAATTCAAGTGAAATTTGTAGTTAAGGCAGCAGGAGACCACACACAGGTACCAATCCCATGCCAAACAAACACCCACCTGAAAGAGGATCTGGAAAGCGCCACCAACCATGCAGAAGGATCGTGGCATAAAGAGGAGGAACGGGGCAACGAGTTCCACAAAGTGATTGGTGAGCGTCTCAAACTGGTGCCAGACTTCTGGTGAGTGGTGCATGTAGTAGCTCATGGGGTTAGGCACTGGCTGTGTCTGCAAACAAGGGACGTGTCAACCTCACTGTAGTGCTGTGACCAGTAACAGTGGACGTACGTCAACTTCACTATAACACTACACTCCATGCGACTGGTTTAACTAACAAGACTAATGTGTACATGGTGTATTTAGCCCCCTCCCCCCCACCCCCCTTACCTGCTTCTAATGGTTAATACATGTAAACAGTATCAATATGACTGACAGTGCATGTAATGTATACCTAGATTGGCAGATTTTTGTATGAACTCAGGGCACTGTTGAGCACACTACAACATGCATCATTATTATCATGCACTGGTTGTGTCAGCAACAGTGGACACATCAACCTCACTATAACTCCAGTGACTACCACAGCTAATGAAACTGGGAACTGGCTGTGTCAACGACAGTGGACACATCAACCTCACTATAACTCCAGTGACTACCACAGCTAATGAAACTAGGAACTGGCTGTGTCAACGACAGTGGACACATCAACCTTACTATAACTCCAGTGACTACCACAACTAATGAAACTGGGAACTGGCTGTGTCAATGACAGTGGATGCATCAACCTCATTATAACTCCAATGACTACCATAACTAGTGAGACTGGGAACTGGCTGTGTCAATGACAGTGGGTGCATCAACCTCATTATAACTCCAATGACTACCATAACTAGTGAGACTGGGAACTGGCTGTGTCAATGACAGTGGATGCATCAACCTCATTATAACTCCAATGACTACCATAACTAGTGAGACTGGGAACTGGCTGTGTCAATGACAGTGGATGCATCAACCTCATTATAACTCCAATGACTACCATAACTAGTGAGACTGGGAACTGGCTGTGTCAGCAACAGTGGACACATCAGTCATAACACTATGACCCATGAGACTGATTTCACAGAATCTGGTTATAGCCTGGGTCTACAGAGGTAGCAGATAGTTAACTCACAGGACATGCATGGGTGCACTGAATCATCTGCCCCCCCCCCCCCCCCCTTCTTCCAACACAGCACACAAACATCAAAGAATCTGAACAAGATTGAAGAGTTACCTCATAATGATAATTCATGCAGGTCAGATCCCGCCAGCATTTGTCTCCCCTGATCTTGATTAAACCCTGCGCGCACACAGACACAAACATAAAGCACACACATATATATATATAAACAAGCAAACACACACCATACACACACAGAGATGCACAAGCAAGCATGCACACACACACACACACACACACACACACACACACACACACACACACACACACACACACACACATTTTGTTATACTTTGTTGACATAGATTCACCCTGATATAACCATCATGGCTGACTGAGCCAAAACATCAGTCAGTGATCATGTACAGGATTTATATCTGCAAGTGTGTCTGTATGTTTGCTGTTAGGATTACTGAATGTTTGAGAGTGTACTGTAACAGTGTAAGGCACAAAGAGCCTGTACTTTTTAGCGAATTGCACCATATAAGGAATCTTTATTATTATTATTACTCACAGCACCCAGCATGATCCTGAAGATGAGCCATCGGAACCCAAGGATGACAATGAAGGAGGTGGGAGTGTTGCGTGGTAGTCGTCGTAGCGACCAGACAGGACACAAGAAAGTTGCCAGGAAACCTGTCTCCAGCAGTTGGGACTCCCAGCCTAGGGAAAGTGTCACAGGTAATGTCAGCTGTCAATATGAACTCTACAGCTGGCAATGTGTGTCTTCAAGCCTTAAGTGTCACAGGTAATGTCAGCTGTCAATATGAACTCTACAGCTGGCAATGTGTGTCTTCAAGCCTTAAGTGTCACAGGTAATGTCAGCTGTCAATATGAACTCTACAGCTGGCAATGTGTGTCTTCAAGCCTTAAGTGTCACAGGTAATGTCAGCTGTCAATATGAACTCTACAGCTGGCAATGTGTGTCTTCAAGCCTTAAGTGTCACAGGTAATGTCAGCTGTCAATATGAACTCTACAGCTGGCAATGTGTGTCTTCAAGCCTTAAGTGTCACAGGTAATGTCAGCTGTCAATATGAACTCTACAGCTGGCAATGTGTGTCTCCAAGCCTTAAGTGTAACAGGTAATGTCAGCTGTTGGTATGAACTCTACAACTGGTGATGTGTCTCCAAGCCTTACACATAGCAGACAATGCCAGCTGTCGACATGAACTCTACAACTGGCAAGGTGTGTCTCCAAGCCTTAAGTGTAACAGGTAATGTCAGCTGTTGGTATGAACTCTACAACTGGCGATGTGTCTCCAAGCCTTATACATAGCATGCAATGTCAGCTGTCGACATGAACTCTACAACTGGCAATGTGTGTCTCCAAGCCTTAAGTGTGACAGGTAATGTCGGCTGTCAATATGAACTCTACAACTGGTAATGAGTGACTCCAAGCCTAAAGTGCCACAGTTAATGTCAGCTGTCAATATGAGCTATACATCTGGTAATAACGATGAGTGACTCCAAGCTTTATGTGCAATGGGTAATGTCAGCCGTCAATATGAACTCTACAACTGGCAATAACTATGAGTGACTCCAAGCCTAAAGTGCAATGGGTAACATCAGATTTGGTATGAACTCTACGACTGGCAATAACTATGAGTAGCTCCATGCCCTAAGGCCTATGCCCCCCCCCTTCTCGTCCCATCCACTCCCCCCCCCCCCCCCCCCACCTTTCAAATATTTTCTATTGTTCTAGTTTGTAGTTTAGATTACCAGTTTCTGTTCACACTGACAGTATTTGTCTGAGAACATAATAACTTCTAATTTATCAGCTGTGAGTAAAACATACTAATAGTAATACATTATGCCTAAAGTCGAAGTGTTGTGAACAGTAACACTTTTCAAAACAAACATATAACACACACACACACACACACACACACACACACACACACACACACACACACACACACACACACACACACACACACACACAGAGTGTAGTAAATTTAAAATAAGGATTTTGTTCTTACCAAATCCATACCTGAAAATGAAGACAAAAAAATATGTTGCAGACTTAGCATTGTAAGTGCGCACATTTAAAGGTCATGTCAAAGGTGGAGAAAATGAAAATACCAAAAAACAGCCCGATACATCACAAATATAACTGTTGACCAAGGAATAACAGACTTAGGATTAAATACACTGGGTCTAGAAACTATCATTATCATCAGCAGCAACTGACAGTGGCACCTATTCAAATAGTACTCTTATTGTCTTAGTCTCAATTTTTTAACAAAGTGCTCAACAAATAATCTTTCTAGAAATATTGTGAAATCATAATTCATAATTAATATATGCAACAAAATTATCAAATTCATGGCCTGCAAAAAATAATGGCCATGGCTGTTTGACATCTTCGCCATTCAACCATAAGCAAAGTCCTTCTAAGCACCATAACATTAACAGCTAAGACTACGAGATGAGAGCAATGTGTGGCACTGTTTTTCAGTATCTCACCGTATACAAATATTAGCAATTCATGTTTTTTAAGGAATAAAATTATTTGGTTTCTATAATCTGCTATTTTTGATACATCAGTAGCCAATCAACAAACCATTTTCCAAATGGAAACATCAAAGTACAGAAAACACAAATACTTTTAAGAACATTTAATAATTAAATGTACAGTTTGGCCCCAAGAGCAGCAATCAAATTTTGTTTTAAACAAACAGCTCTGTCTAAAATTAGATGTTTTTGTTTGAATTTATTTGTTTTGTTTAAAAATTTGCGTCCTTAGTAATTAAACAACATCAAAGGCAACATTAACAACAAACCAAATTCAAACAGAAATGCCCAATTTTAAGGCATAACTCCCTTCAGACAGCTGTTATAGCAAACAGACCATGCAACACTCACCATCTCTGCCCCACGTTGACCAAGGAATGATACAGCATCCACAAGCTCAGCATGATGAACCAGTTGGCGGCACCGTAGATGACCAAAAAGCCGGCCAGCCCCATGCCAAGCAAGGCAATTCTGTCGAGCAGTGCCGGCAAGTTGTTGTTGTAGTCAAACAGCCACAGGAGGCTTGGGACTCTACTGAAGGTGCTCCAGCTTAACCGGCCCCCTGTGCTCTTCTTCACCTCTCGCAAAAACTGATCGGCTGGCAGCAGCCCATTTGGACCAATCAGTTGCTTGTTTTGGTGGTACGCAACAAGAAAGGCAACAACTGGAACAGAGAGCAGTAAGGTGTAGTACTTGCAGCAGTAGCAGCAGTGACCATCATCTAACAAGTATAAAGGTAGAACAAGAACACAAGGATATTTATTTGCCAGTGACATTAAAAAGCACAGAGGAATTTGTCTTGGTGACATTCCATTCATACAGAGTAATACAACAAGCAAATGCACAGACAGGTGGAAATAAGACCTTTTAATTTTCACACCCTTTGATGACTTTGAAAGGTCAAGGTCATAAAGTATATATATATATAAAATTCCTATAAATTGTGTGTGTGTGTATTAGCCCATCCCTAATAGTCCTTACAGTCTCTGTGGATGTAAAACAACACTGAACTTGAACTATAAATTATGAACAGTTAGAGCTGAACATAAATTATTTATACACATTTATGAACAGCTACAGCTGAAGATAATTTATTTATAATCGTGCAGTTTCAAAGATCTGGAACCCTAACACAGCTTTTGTTAAGCCAGATATGCGAAACATATTTGCCTTAGATGCATACTATACACTCAAAGAAAGTCCTTTGGGTGTTATTTTCATCAATACATATATTGTACAGCACTGTACATCTTTCTTGCCACATGTCAAATACAATATACAAATGGAATGAGGTATGGTGTTGAGGCCATTTGTACACACTTTCATATGAACAATCATAATGGAGGAAAATTGTACACGCACAAGTTCAAATTCAGACAGAATTAAAATAGAACTTACCAAGAAAACACAGCTTTTAGTTTTATGCTGACCTTTTCAACGACCTTAAAAACATTGCAAGATTGGAGGAATATTTATTTGCCAGTGACAGAATGTGCACAGCAATTTGTCTTGGTGATGTTCCATTCATTACAATTTACAGTATGCTTATAAACAGACACAATGATACAATTAGCCATGTATAAAACTAAAGTTAATGTAACAATCTCATTCTTCCACTGAAAACTATTGCATGCACATGCACGCGCACGCACGCACACTTTTCACAGTTTTGACTTCTGAACCATGCACACTAAAATGAGCCACTTCCAAGTCACAGTAAATCACAGTCACAGAAAAACGTTTTTTGTAGTACATGCATTATGGAGGATCACAAAATGCCAGCTACAACTGAAATGGAACAGTTATGTTGCTGTTGGTGTTGCTGCTGCTCAAAATTGTTTTTGTCACTGTTCCTGGTTGTTATGCTTGTGGTTGTAACTTGTTTTCATCATCATCTTGGTGCAAACTGCCAGAAAGGATAATTAGGTAATTTCATGTTTGCAGTTTGAGTTGTACTGTGAGTTTGAGCACTGTATATCCATGGGTAGAAATTTGGTTAACAGTAGAGGTGTTTTGTGATGAAGTCTAGACTTATGCCTCTGTTTCTGATGAAAGGAGAAGACCTCGAACCTTCCCTCATATTGTTGTAATGCAGGTTTTCATGTAACCCACTCTACCTGCTTGCCACTGGCATATTATATTCACAAGCCGAATAGGAATGGCTCAGCCCACTACTCAACCATCCAGCAGTCCTGTTCCTACAGTCTCTCCAATGCTCACAAGATGCTCACAATCAATGAATCATACTTTGTCATACTACATCATGTAAACAATCACACTGACATGGAAATACAGACGTTTGATGACGTAGAAAAAAAGCAACATTAACGCAAGTTTGTCTCTCCATCACCATGAACTGGCGCCATGTTGTTAAACCAAGTTCATAAAAACTGATATCTTAGTTCAACGATGTTTATCATCTTACATATTTTCACTATCTTGATTTGAGAACATTTCATTAAACGCCCACAAAAAATCTTTTTTAATAACTTGTTTTGTTTTGTCCAAATCATTTTCCTAGCCAAATGGTGGTGTAGTGTTGCTTAATGTCCTCAGATGTCTTTTGACACATTAGGGACAAGTTGTGACCAATGCCGAAGCATGGTTCAATAATTCTTTATGTCCATGGAAACCAGAAGGCTCGTTAGGACGGACAGCCCAGGATGGCCACCTTGACTCTCACACAGCTCTGGAACTATGGTATTGCCAAATTGAGACCTTTTATTATTTAAAGGAACTTTCCTTCCCAGGCTAAACTTTTTGTCAACAAGTGAAGCAGGTTAAAAAAAAAACATGATCCTGAGGAAACGTTTTACGTATGAACATGCCATTGATTTTGCATTAATTTAATGACTTTTTTGGACACCATCATTAACGCTTGTTTCATCAGCTCATTACTGCATTGTGTGCTCTTTTCCTGCACTTTTTTTGACGTCACCAAAATGTCTTTGACTACAGACAAGATACTGCAGCATTCTAAAAAAGAAGAAAAAAGTAAATCCACAAGAAAAGATGTGGTTTACTGGGTCTTACCCCAACCTATTTTTAATTCATACTATATAATACATGTAGAACTATAATGTAATTTCTTTGGTAACATTTGCCGGCTAATCATGTTCCAGATGAAAAATGACTAAAAATGTAAAATAAAATAAATTCATACCAAATTTTGTTTTCTCTCCTGCAATCTGGAAAGGCTAGTTATATTGATTTATAATAATTATATGTAAATTGTTGCGTTTTTTTTTTTTTTTTTTTTTTCGTTTTTTGTTTGTTTTTTCTCGAAGAGCTCTACATAGCACAATGTTCATGATAAAAACTTTCAATCATATAAAGGTTATTGGTTGTTTTGTTGTTGTTTTTTCTTGCTTGCTGCTTTTTTCTTGTTTTTGCATTTTTTTGGCAGGCTGCATTTTGTCAGTATAATTAAACTTTTTAACTAATTAAACTTTCGTTCACGTTTAACAGTGTGTGCGAGCGTCAGAAAACTGGTAGTAGTGTGAGCCACTGATCGTCCAATCAGGAAATGCGGCAGAACCTATTTGCTTTGCTTTTAACTCATCCCTCTTAAAAATATTTAATACTCACAATAGATAAAACCCAGGTATCGCAAGAGCACGATGCGTGTCAACCAGAACGTCCCATGCTCTACAGATCGACATTCTGCTGAAGGTTGCGCTGGTGTTTTCACACAGTCGTGCTGCGTGGACGTTCCTGAGTGGTCGTCTGCTGATGGTACATTGTCGGGCTGTGCTACTTCACCTGTTGCATCAAAAGACTCTGAAAAAAACTTTTGGCTCTTTTTTCCAGTCTTCCTTCTCCTTACACTATCGGGCGATAACTTCCTTTCGTTGTTCGAGCTCTGCATGCTTAGACCTTTCGGTTCGTTTTAGTTTTGACGTCCGCTTGAACACGTGTAAGAACAGCTACTCTCAGCTCTCTTTCCGAGCACGGGAATTGTTTCCCATCTTCTTCTTCTCTGTAGGCTACCAACTTCTTTACATATATCGAAAGTTCACTGGCACTGAGGCCATAAGGGAGAATGAATAAGAAGTAATAATAAAATAAAACAAAGTAAGATGACATATTCAAAAGAGCTTATTCCTGGCTGTAAACTGAAGAAGGAGATCGGGCTAACACTAGGCCGTTCAACTGCGGAGGCGGGACACGGAAAACCGCAGTCCCTTTCATGATTAGATCAAGCTACACTGACTGACTGAAACGACACTTAAACAACAGTTAAATGGTGAAAAACGATGAAAAATGAGGTGGAAAGCTAAATCGCGTATCTCTTTTTCATTTTGTCAATTTCATTTCAAGTCCTGTCCGCCGCAGTGCTTGAAAGCCGAGACTCACCAGTGGGCCAATGCAGCCACACGGTCAGTCTAGCCGCGGCACTGACTCGACGTGACAAGTGAGTCACTGAGTCAAGTTCTTGTTTCGGAATTTTGAAGGAGAACAATCCCTGCTCTGGGACGAAATTCACGGCTTCACCATTCAGAGTATTTCCAGCTCACTGGTCTAAGATCAGGCCGCCGGCCAATCACGGCAGCCAGCGAAGCTCTCCCAGGCATGGCGACGTCGCCGAAACTCAGTGCAGCGGCCAGGCGGCCCGCATCAGTCGCCGCTCCGGCCGCGGCCAGCCGGCCGGCGGCCGAACGGACCCAACGGACACAGCCCTAGCTCCTCAACAACTCTGCCCTGAATCATTACAGGCAAACCGCCAGAGAGAAATAACATAGCCGGCTGGGCTGAGAAGAAAGACTCCGTGCTGTTGTTGCCGACGGTTGAACTGACAATATGATTATGTATTGGTTTTTAGTGTAGTTTTATGTATACATTTGTGTAGATAATGTAAAACGCGGTGTGCTCTCCGGCCTTGTCGGAGCCCGGACTGACTCAGCCGGATCTCAGTGATGACTTTATTATTATCATCATTTTTACTCGGATTAAGGAACACACACATCCGAGTAAAAATAATGATAATAATAAAGTTATCACTGAGATCCGGCTAAGTCAGTCTATTAATCCGAGTAAAAATGATGATAATAATAAAGTCATCACTGAGATCCGGCTGAGTCAGTCTATTAATCCGAGTAAAAATGATGATAATAATAAAGTCACCACTGAGATCCGGCTGAGTCAGTCTATTAATCCGAGTAAAAATGATGATCATAATAAAGTCAACACTGACTCGGATCCGGCTGAGTCAGTCCGGGCTCCGACAAGGGAGAGCACACCGCGTTTTACATTATCTACACAAATGTATACATAAAACCACACTAAAAACCAATGCATAATCATATTATATTCCTCGCACACCACTGAGCCCGCATACACCCGTAAGTACGGCCGGCTCAGTCACGGTGGCACTGACTGACACAAGACACGCGGCTGAGTCTGAGCCGGCCGCCTGTGACATTACTCGGCACGCGCGCACATTGGTACACACACACACACACACACACACACACACACACACACACACACACACACACACACACACACATACGCACGCACGCACATACGCACGCACGCACACACTGACGCACGCGCGCACACACTGACGCACGCGCGCACACACACACACACTCACGCACGCACACACACACACACACACACACACGCACGCACGCACTCACACACACACAGACACACAGACACACAGACACTCACGCACACACACACACGCACGCACGCACGCACGCACGCACGCACGCACTCACGCACACACACACATACACGCACACACACGCACGCACTCACGCACGCACACTCACTCACACACACACACACACACACACACACACACACACACACACACACACACACACACACACACACACACACACTCATGGCGCCGCCGCACGACTTGGAATGTCACACGGCCGGGAGGGAAGGGTGGGGGAAGGCAAAACGGAGGACTTCAAATCACTTGTCAGTCAGTTGTGATATTGTTTATAGAGGTGAGTTTTTCTTGTTGTTTTTAACCCAGTTTTGAACGCATGGGAGGATTGAATGCTACGAAAGTCAAAGGGAGACTCAAATGCAAATCTAATTCTATTTACGTGTGTCAGAGAATCGGGGGGTGGAGGGGGTGGGGTGGCGGTACTATCAGACTCATTGAATCATTACAGGCAAAAAACGCTCTATAAAAAGATATTCACTCATGTAGAATCACATGCGAGCGCAGTGAGTCTGCTCGAGAGCGGAGAATAGCGCTATATAAAAGCGATCAATAATAACTGACAAAAACCGGAGAGAGAGAGAGAGAGAGAGAGAGAGAGAGAGAGAGAGAGAGAGAGAGAGAGAGAGAGAGAGAGAGAGAGAGAGAGAGAGAGAGACAGACAGACAGACAGACAGACAGACAGACAGACAGACAGACAGACAGACAGACAGACAGACAGACAGAGACAGAGACAGAGAGAGAGACAGAGAGAGAGATGCTGCGCGTCGTTTAATTCAGTTTTGTTTTGTTTTTGTTTTGTTTCTTGTTGGAGTGGAAGTAGTGTCAAAAGAGAGGTTTTTAAACTATGTTCTGAAAGACAAAATAGTTGAGCAATGCCTAAAATCAAAAGGTAGCGAGTGTAAGGTCCAAAGCAGGAAAAAGCGGAGCGAAAGCCGTGCATGCGTCTTGCGCCTGTATTTGAAAAAAGAAGAAAAACAACAAGAAAGACTGAGGAGAAAAGAGCGATGTGCAGTGGGGTGGGGGTGGAGGAAGGGATGAGAGAGTGTGAGAGAGAGTCAAACTACGCACGAAATATGGTGACGTCATACTAGATTGTGACGAAGGACCATTTGTGATTATTTTGACGTCAGTAAATTTTGTGCACACAGGAGATTGCTGTTTTTGGGTGCTAACGGCGGGATAGTTCTACTCGGGTCTGTCAGCCACAGACAAACGCTTCATACTCATGGAGGCTTCGTCGATGGATGAACTTTCAGACCGTGAACAAGACAATCAGAACACTAATCGTAATGAAGCTTGTGCGGCATCCGCATGCATTCAGTTGTTATCATCAGCTGGAAACGGTCTAACTGAGATGAAACCTGCAGAATCAGATGAACCTCTGCCTGAAGAAGGTAACACGTTTCAAATCCCCACTGTCATCATCACAGCTCCTCCAGAGAATGAAAATGAAATGACAGATGATTCGACACAAGTTATGACAATGTCTATGGATGAAATGTGCATAGAAGAAACCAGTGGGCCTGTCGAAGACCTGCTCGAGGAAGAAAAACCGTTGGAGACAAATAACGGAGTTGACACCGCCAGTGATGATGAATTTGAAGTCATCTGTCGTTGTTCTTCAACTCCATTATCGGTCAACAACGAATCTCTGTCCAGCGTTTCTTCTTTAAAGGGCGTAATGTCTTCTTCTACCGACGAGGGGAGTCCTGTTATAAGAAAGGAAGAAGAAAAGGATGAAAATGACATTACCAAAGATTCAGAGAGCCTCGGGCAGTCGCCAAACATCGTGTACATCCAGTCTCAGTACTACACGCATCTCCAACAAGGCGAAGAGGTGGCACAAGACGTGTCCATTCAAGCCGCCGAAGAGTTCGCTACCGCCCAACTGCAGAATGCAGCTGTCTATGACGCCAGTCCCGTGGTTTCATTTTCGCAGCAAATCCCCGTCTATAATGTCAACGGAACCACGGTCACCTACGTCAGTGGCCCACAAACTGCCGCTTCCGCTTTCCCCGCCTACCAGCGAGAGGGAGGGTGCCAGGTTCAGATCCAGAACGGGTTCGCCACCAGTTACCTGGCCAAGACGGACCAGCAGCTGACGGAGGACACTCAGCAGGGGGCCGGGGAGGCCACGACCACGAGCACCCCGAGTCCAGGGGACACCGCAGCACCTTTCCAGCAGCCGGACATGTACAACTTTGTCTACCCGTCAATCTACGTGTCCAACGCCGGGCTCATCTCCGTCCTGCTGCGTCACGACATGTCCGTGGAGATGACCGTGGACCGTACCATTCGTGTGGTCAGTCACCAGCACATGATGGCCGTGGCCACGGACAGCCGCGGCACTTCCGCTTGCCTCTACCACCCGGCCCTCAAAGTGATCCAGCAAGGCACCACCACTGACATCGCCACCGACGCTGTGCGGGTTCACATGGGCCACGATGACGTTGCCTTCGCCATTGGGCACAGCAGGTATCGATTCGACGCCTACGACATTCAGCCCGCGACGCACGTCAAGTTCTCTGATATTTTCAAAGATCAGTCTGTCAACCTTCTCTTCTCGTCGGAAGGATACGGTGAAAGCCTTGTCCCACAGTGTCTGGAAGTGGCTTCAAAAGCAGAATATGCTAATCTGCCTAAAGGGGGCGTCATTGTGCGAATCAACGGGGTCAAGGTGACGCAGACCGGTGGTGGTGACGTCACAGTGGTAACAGGAGCCAAGTTCATCCGGCTTTCTCCGTCATTCGGAATGACGCGTCTGGGTAACCGCTTCATCGACATCGAAATTGAGCGAGACTGGTCCTCCAGAGTATCTCGGGGCCCCCATTGCTTCTTTGCCGGGGACCATCGCGTCATCATCTCCAACGGGAAGCTGGAGGTGGACGTCAACGAGCAGGGTCGATTCAAGGTGGCGCATCTGCAGCCTCGTCGTCCCGTCACACCCCAACAATGCCTGCGTCAACCTGAAAATTACGTGCGTCGTGTCAACAGCGTCACGTACACAGCATCATCTGCTGCACGTGCAGCAGTGGCCGCTACGCGCGCTCCCCCGACAAGGAGGCGTAGTGCTCCGGTCGGCGTATCTCTTTAATGCGAGAATACCCCAGCTGTGCTCTCTGGCTTATTGCCCCTGATGATACTGGGTGTCCCAATACAAAACCAGTGACGTCAACACACGCAGGCAAGACTCTTTGCTCCACTTCTGACCAGCTCCGTCCGTGTCGGAGAGCTGTTAGCGCTCGCCGAGGTGCCCGCCGCTGGCACGTTTGAGTGTTGACGGCAAGACCTGCTCCCAGCTATCGGTGGGTTGAGAAAAATTAAAGGGGAACAAATCTAAAGTAGAAATCCGCGGCAGTTTATAAATGATGACAAGGCGAAGTTCAGGCTGAGTAACAAATAAGAACCACAATAAACAGATGAATAAAGACGGCCGCAACGTTAACCGTAAAAGCGAGCGCGCTTTTTTTTTTTTGGGGGGGGTCATCATGTACACTAGTCCGTAACAACAACAAAAATGAAGCATAAAATTCATGATAATCAAGTTTGACCATGGAGGGGGTTGGGGGCAACGAGCAAACTAAAACAATTTCAAACCGACCGACACTTCATCACTTTCTTCACACCTTTTTACAGCTAGCTCAAATAACATCCGCAAGAACGGCGGCCGTCACACACTGTTCTATGAATTGGTCAGACTGCTCTTCAGAAGTCGTACAGGAATAGTTGTGAACGCTTTGTAGATGCTGCAGAAAGGCGAGTATTTGGAAACCTAGTGAACTGTGGCCGGAAAAGTGCTCTACATTCTTGCGGGAGGGGGAGGGGGCCTGGGTGTCGGTGGAGACTATTTTTCTTGAAAGAGTGTCGTCATAATTGTCTGTTTATCTGTGATGTCACTATTTTCGGGTTGTATTTTTCTTCAAAGAGGGCGTGATGTCACTGTTTTTGAGTTGTTGTTTGTTTTTGTTTGGTTTTTCGTCAGCGCTAGCGAGGATCCAAATGCTGTACAACTAGAGTGTTTATACGATTAGAGAGAATATGAATCACAGGCTAATATGAATCACAGGCTAAGGGAGAATCCACACAATAGACCGACAAGTATCGCCCACATAACAGTCACAAGTTGTTGACGACTCGTGTTTCTGTGCTTTCCTTAACGTGCTGATGACTCGCGTTCCTGTGCTTTGTCTAACGTAGCATTTTTGACAAAGGTTATTAGAAACTGGTTTATTCAGCAAGGCTGTTTATCTAATAACTATGTAGAACAGAAGAGATTTCTCTTGTGTTTTCGTATTCTAATAACTATGTAGGAAAGATATTTCTTTTGTGTTTTTGTTTTTGTTATAATATTCAAAACACATCAGAATGTGTCTGCATTTGAAGAATTTGCCTCGCTTATTATTTTCTTCCGTTTTGCTTCAGATTGTATTGGCCCTTTCAACTTTTTATCTTTAAGTATTTTTCTTTAAGATGATATTGAAATGGCTATTGATACCGTTGTTGTTATAGAGAAGAAAAAAAAAAAAGTTGCGGATTTCGCATATTTGGTGTTGCAAAAATGTTTCAAAGTTGTACAAGCAAAGGTTATATTTTTTATTGCTTAGGCTGCGTCTTGATTGTGTGAAAATAATATAAACAAACATGTTTATACCTTCCTTGACAGTGAGCTGTGTCAGATCGATGTAGCAGACTGTTTTGCCCAGGGTTTAGCGACGGCACAGTTTTACAAGCAAAACTACTGTGTAATATGATCGTTCAGATGTGTGCGGAGATCTAATCAAACACCTACCCAGGAGAGACTTCGCGATTTGTAATTGTTAATTTACTTTATGAGTTTAGTGTGACTGATAGTCTTGCGCCTGACACAATTTCGAAATTAGCCTATATACCGAGCAAACAGTTCAGTGCAGTTCAAGATGACATGTACGCACTCGGGACAGTACACATACGCTTCACCCCGAGCAAACAAAGCCATTGCAAAGTATCACCCTCGACATATCAGTATCACAATGTTGCCTTGTTGTTTTGTGAAGTTAACAGCATTTTTGTTTGTACAGTTGGTTAAATTTAATCGTTTAGCAGGAAGGAGAGAGCGAGAGCGAGTAACTGCTGCTAAGTTAAATAAGACTAATACTTTGTGGAAATGTCTTTTAATGCTCACACGACAAAGGAACGATTATGAACATCAAAGAATTGATGAATATGTTTTTTTATAGGCTCTATGACCCGATCCTTTGACAATCAGTTGGAGAGGCAGGGGGGCGACCTGAACGATTTTTTAAATATATTTTGGTATTTTTATTTGCATCTTTAAACCCTTCCTGCAAAAGACGGACAATGAAAGCAAAGGGTCGGGGAAGTGGGGCGAAGGGCGGGGGCGAGGACGCGGGGGAGACGGGGGAGGACGGGGGTGTGGGGTGTGTGTTATGGTTATGGTTATGTGTATTTGGTGTCGTATTCACAACGGTCGTTCCTATATTATCATTATGCACATTTTGTGCACTGGTAAAGCTTCTTTTCACACCTAGGAGAGAAAATGTACGTGCCTCAACGTTAAGGCTTGCTAGGGCCATACCGCTGTATCGAGAGGAGAGAGAGAGAGAGAGAGAGAGAGAGAGAGAGAGAGAGAGAGAGAGAGAGAGAGAGAGAGAGAGACACACACAGAGAGAGAGAGAGACAGAGACAGAGAGGAGGGATGGAACAGAGAGAGGGGGGGGAGGGAGAGGGGGGGACGGGGCTGGGGGGGGGGGGGGGGGGGAGAAAATGCTAGTGTATAGTTATATTAACTTCACAACAATGTTACAATATTATCGCGAGAAAAGTATGCTGCCTTGGTGTAAGGGGTTTGGGACAGGCTCCGACTCACTCCAAACAGCGAATACTGACCTGCCAATTGTTGTTTTTCTTTCTTTTCTTCAAATGCTATGTCCGGTAGCCACTATCTGGGGTGGTAGTGGGGGGGGGGGGGGGGTCTCTGGAGAGAGACAGAGAGAGACAGAGAGAGGGACAGAGAGAGGTGGGGGGGGGGAGGAGGAGAGAGGAGAGAGAGAGAAGAGAGAGAGAGAGGGAGAGAGAGAGAGAGAGAAGAGAGAGAGAGAGAGGAGAGAGAGAGAGAGAGAGAGAGAGAGAGAGAGAGAGAATGGGCGTGGTAAAAAGAAAAATGTGGAGGTGGGGGTGGGGGTAGGGGTCAGTTTGATTCACTGTCAAATCGCAGAACAAGCTTTTCTTTCGTTGTGATATTTTTGTTTATTGTATATTATCTTGTCCAGAGCCGTTATTGAGAAAAACCCAGGAACGACAAAGTTTGGTGTTTTATATTCTATTGACCAGATATTTACTATTGAAATAGCCTGCTGTGTATAACACTAGCTGTCTCTTTTTATTGAACAACGGCATTGTGGCATTTCTATGTCTTCTTGTCAATTGACTTTCTTTTTGTCAGTTTTTGAAATAAAGTGAAAAACACAACATTCGTTAGTTGAGAACTTTGGCCCAGCAGGTGCGGGTGCGATTGAAATGAGTGTTGAATTTATCTGTTTCGTTCTTGTTTTGTTAGCTAGACTCGTAATTTTATCACCTTTTCAGGAGACTATAGTGAAAAAGGATTACGGAACCTATCAGGCAGTTAGAACTGGAGAGAGAGAGAGAGAGAGAGAGAGAGAGAGAGAGAGAGAGAGAGAGAGAGAGAGAGAGAGAGAGAGAGAGAGAGACAGAGAGAGAGAGAGAGAAGCAGTTTTTCTGTCGATCTACGAGTGATTTTTTTCTTTTTTAATACTGAGAAGAAGAAGAAAAAAAAAAAAAAAAGAAGAAGAAGGGGGGAACATTTCGGTTATGCCAACCCGTGCGTTCCTTTTCAGAGTCGTTTAGCCTTTAGTCATTCAGACTAGCTTTGACTAGCACGCACCGCCGTACGCACGCACAGGCATACACACACACACACACACACACTACTGACCCCCCCCCCCCTCACACGCACACACTGACACACACACACTGACACCCGCACACACACACACACACACACACACACACACACACACACACACACACACACAGAGCACAGACGGCACACACTGTCGACTCTGTCTCGGGCGCGAACAATGTGTGCCGACGCCGGGTATGAGTGTGTTTTGTGTTCAGAGAGAGAGAGAGAGAGAGAGAGAGAGAGAGAGAGAGAGAGAGAGAGAGAGAGAGAGGACTCGAACTCGCAACTCGACAACTTTATTTTACCAACAAGGTGATTGTAGTTTAGGTTCAGTCAAAAACCTGTCAGTCTAACTAGTCCTTGCTAAGCTGCTGATGAGTAAATATAAAATTACAGGCATCATTTATATACATATACTAATATAGGCATGAATGACTGAGTGAGCCGTGAACGTTATACATGAGAATTTCCACACAAAACACGGCGTTCGAGTTCAAGTTGTGTCAGTGTCGGCCGAATCAAGTTTAGTCGGAGTCAGTGTGTGTTGTCACAGTGTGTCACCGAGTCACACTCCGAGCATCGCCTTCCGGCACCTTCCTTGAAAGACGGATGTCGTAAACCAGTAGTTGGAGTTTGTCACTATGTGTGTGTGTGTGTGTGTGTGTGTGTGTGTGTGTGTGTGTGTGTGTGTGTGTGTGTGTGTGTGTGTGTGTGTGTGTGTGTGTAAATAGCCGAAAAACTTGAGCTTCTCTCTCCGTTCATGGATTGAGTTAATTTTCCGACTGATTTTACTCACGGCACAGCACTGTCCACTTACTGAGTGTGACAACTTTGATCGTTACTGACTGGGCGTGAGTAGTTCTCACGCTTTTCAGTCGTACCAAGTTCACTGGCCGGGTTCAATACTTTGAGTACAGGAGAGTGCGGAATCCACTGTTAGCTGGATTTTAACACAGTTCACATGTGAACACTTACTAAGTCTCCAAGTCTCCCGGCCAGTCACTCAGTGAATGCTCAACATTGAGGAACCAACACCTCCGTCAAGGCGAAGTTCCGAACAAGACTGATACTTAATATCTGAACCATCATTTATCATGTCCCTCTTCTGTGTCAGTCTCTTCACGCCGCCGCAGTTCCCGCGCATGAAGGTCCAATGGTCCGGTAGTCGTCGCCTTCGCCCGCATCATCAGTTGCCGATTTTGTCACAGTCAGTAGGACTCGGTTTTCTCTGCATTCAGCTCAGTCTCAGCGGTCCGTTTTTCTGCTGGCGATTAGGCCCATACCTGACTCTTTTTTCTTTTTTCTGCCAAAGTTTTAAAATTTTATCAAGTTAAATTCCAAGCCGCATCGGCCCTGTACCACATCCATCAGAAAAGCGGGGTTTGGACTGTGACCGCGATCAAGTTTTGATGCGGAACGACTCCATCAGTTGTGAGTACCGTGAAGCTCTTCTCCGTCTGTCTCTGTCTCATCGAGTATATTTCAAGAATTGAATCCATTGTATATATATCAATAGTTGTATGTGTGTGTGTGTGTGTGTGTGTGTGTGTGTGTGTGTGTGTGTGTGTGTGTGTGTGTGTGCGTGTATTGCTCTAGAGTGAGGTTATCACAGGCTAGACTAGAGTTTGGAGCACTATCACAACTGAACGCCATATCCAGTAAAATCAGCACCGAATTGAAGCAAGACTGAAATAAACGTCTGTGTCTAAATGGTTCAGAATTTGTTTTCCATGTTATAAACAGAAGAAAGCAATTAGACACTACTTTACAGCAGGTAAAGAATGGATTATTATTTGTAAACTTGCATAGAGCTGATCTACCAGGATGGTGGTATTCTTGTGTATGTAAATGCCCCACCCAACCCACCTATTTTGGGGGGTAGTTTATGTTTTTTCTTCTTCTATTTTTTGTTTTTGTTTCTGGTCAGTTGTCAAGACTGCTATTCCTCGCTAAAATGATCATCATCAGGGATGTAAATGAAACTCATTGCAAAACTAGCAGGAAGAGTCTTAAGAGACACTCCTCCAGGCTAAAACTAGCATGAAGACTGTAACACAAACTCCACATTAAAACTGGCATCAGTAGTGTCAACTTCTCACTAAAACTAGCATCCGGAGTGTAAGAGAAACTCCCCATTAAACTCGGTTAGCATTAGGACTTAAGAGAGATTCCTCTCTAAAACCACTGAACACGAAGAATGTAAGTGAAACTCATCAAAATTTGACTAGCATCAGGAGTGTCAGAGAAACTCCAAACTAAAACTGGCAGGAAAAGTGCAGACTCACTAAAACTAGCATCAGGAATGAAACTAAAACTCCTCACTAAACATCACATGAGGTGTGTAGTGAAAAAATCTCCTAACTAAACTGAAGTAGCAAGAAGACTGTATGAGAAACTTCTCACTAAAAATGGCATCAGGGGTGTAAGAGAAACCCCTCACTAAAACTAGCATCAGGAGTGCAAGAAAAACTCTTCACTAAAACCACTGATTTAGCAAAAGAAGTCCCTCGCTAAAACACCTCACTAAATCTAAAATGAGGAGTGTAAGAGAAACTCCTGACTAAAACTGGCATCAGGAGTGTAAGAGAAACTCTTCACTAAAACTAACATCAGGAGTGTCATAGAAATTCCTCACTAAAACTAACATCAGGAGTGTAAGAGAAACTCCTGACAAAAACTGGCATCAGGAGTGTAAGAGAAACTCTTCACTAAAACTAACATCAGGAGTGTCATAGAAATTCCTCACTAAAACTAACATCAGAAGTGTAAGAGAAACTCCTGACTAAAACTGGCATCAAGAGTGTAAGAGAAACTCTTCGCTAAAACTAGCATGAGGAGTGTAAGAGAAACTCCTCACTAAACCAATATGAGGAGTGTAAGAGTATCTCCTCTATAAAACTAGCACCAGGAGTGGAACTCCTCATTAAAACTAGCATCAAGAGTGTAAGAGAAACTCCTCACTAAAAGTAGCGTCAGGAGTATACAATTCAATAGTAAAACTAGCAAGAGGAATGTACGAGAAACTCCTTACTAAAACTAGCATGAAGAGATCAGATAAATTCCTCACTAAACCTAGCACCAAGAGTATATGAAAACCTCACTAAAACTAGTATGGGGAGTGTAAGAGAAATTCCTCACGAATAAACATAGCACCAGGAGTGTAAAAGAAACTCCTCACGAATAAACATAGCATGAGATGTGTAAGAGAAACTCCTCACTAAAGGTAGCATCAGGAGTGTAAGAGAAACTCCTCACGAAGAAAAAAAGCATGAGGTGTGTAAGGGAAACTCCGCACTAAACTGAACCAGCGAACTCCTCGTTATAAGCAAGCTTCAGGGGTGTAACAGGAACTCCTCACATAACCAGCTTAAGGAGTATCTGAGAAACTCTTTACTAAAACCAGCTCTATGAGTGTAAGTGGAACTCCGCACTAAAGCTAGCATCGGAAGTGTAAGAGAAACTCCTCACTAAAAGTAGCATAAAGAGTGTAAAAGAAACTCCTCACTAAAACCAGCTCGAGGAGTGTAAGAGAAATTCCTCACTAAAACCAGCTCGAGGAGTGTAAGAGAAACTCCTCACTAAATCCAGCTCGCGGAGTGTAAAAGAAACTCCTCACTAAAACAGCATGACCTGAGGAGTGTAAGAGAAACTCCTCACTAAACAGTACGATGAGTGTAAAAAGAAAGACATGTACGGACGAGGTCATGTCAGGACTGAGCTGTCTGGTGAGTCTGTACCGAGACGAAGCCAGACAAGGAGTGTCGGTGGCTGCTGCGCCCTGAGCATGCGTTGCACTCGCTAAGAGCCGATAGCAGCCAAAAAGCGAGTCATACCCATGACAACCGTGAACCGACACTTGCCTGGTCTGTGTGAAGCTCTGGATGTGAGCCGTACCGAGCTTTAACCTGTCAGACCTTGCTCGTGCGTCTTTGTTTGGACAATGGATAACATCTGGGATTATTTTTGTGTAGTCGTTACTACTACAGAATAAGAGAAACGCACGTCCTAACTAACTCCAGCGCGAGGTGTGCACCTCAGTGTAAGAGACGATTCTGACCGATCCAGCATGCAAAGTGTTTCAAAACATCCTCACTATGATCAGTATGGGAAATGTAAGAGAAACTCCTCACTAAAACTAGCATGATGACGGTAATACAAACTCATTAACACTGGCATCAGGAGTATAAAAGAAACTCAATCCTCACTAAAATTAGCATCAATAGTTCAAGAGAAACACTTCACTGAAACTAGCATGAGGTGTGTAAGAGAAATACATCACTAAAACTGGCATGAGGTGTGTAAGAGAAACACTTCACTAGAAGTATCATCAGGTGTACAAGAGAAACACTTCACTAAAACTAACATGAGGTGTGTAAAAGAGACACCTCACTAGACATATTAACAGGACTGCAAGAGAAACACCTCATTAAAACTAGCATAAGGTGTGTAAGAGAAACACCTCACCAAAACTAGCATGGGGTGTGTAGGAGAAACACGTCACTAGACTTAACATGAGGTGTGTGAGAGAAACACCTCACCAGAAGTATCATCAAGAGTGCAAGAGAAACACCTCATCAGAAGTATCATCAAGAGTGCAAGAGAAACACCTGACTAAAAGTAGCATGAGGTGTGTAAGAGAAACACCTCACTAAAACTAGCATGAGGTGTGTAAGAGAAACACCTGACTAAAACTAGCATGAGGTGTGTAAGAGAAACACCTTAATAAAACTAGCATGAGACGTGTAAGAGAAACACCTAACTAAAACTAGCATGGGGTGTGTAAGAAAAACACCTCACTAGAACTAGCATCAGGAGTGCAAGAGAAACACCTCACTAAACTAGCATGAGGTGTGTAAGAGAAACACCTCACTAGAATTATCAGGAGTGCAAGAGAAACAGTTCATTAGAAGTATCATCAAGAGTGCAAGAGAAACACTTCACTAAAACTAGCATGAAGTATGTAAGAGAAACAACTCACTATAACTAGCACAGGGTGTGCAAGAGAAACACCTCAACAGAAGTAGCATCAGGAGTGAAAGAGAAACACCTCACTGAAACTAGCATGAGATGTGTAAGAGAAACACCTCACTAAAATTAGCATGAGGTGTGTAAGAGAAACACTTCATTAAAATAGCATGAAGTGTGTAAGAAAAACACCTCACTAAAACTAGCATTGGGTGTGTAAGAGAAACACCTCACTAGACTTAGCATGGGTTGTGTAGGAGATACACCTCACTAGAATTAACATATGGTGTGTGATAAAAACACCTCAATAGAAGTATCATCAAGAGTGCAAGAGAAACAGCTCACTAAAACTAGCATGAGGTGTGTAAGAGAAACACCTCACTAAAACTAGCACGGGGTGTGTAAGAGAAACACCTCAATAAACTGGCATCAGGAGTGCAAGAGAAACACCTCACTAAACTAGCATAAAGTGTGTAAGAGAAGCACCTCACTAGAATTATCAGGAGTGCAAGAGAAACACCTCACTAGAGGTATCATCAAGAGTGCAAGAGAAACATTTCACTAAAACTAACATGAGGTATGTAAGAGAAACAACTCACTATAACTAACATTGGGGGTGCAAGAGAAACACCTCACCAGAAGTAGCATCAGGAGTGAAAGAGAAACACCTCATTAAACTAGCATGAGGTGTGTAAGAAAATCTCACTAAAACCATCTCGAGGAGTGTAAGAGACACTCCTCACTAAAACCAGCTTCAGGAGTGTAAGAGAAACTCCCCCATTAAAACCAGCTAGAGGGGTATAAGAGAAACTCCTCACTAAAACCATCTTCAGGAATGTAAGAGAAACTCCTCTCTAAATCCAAATCGAGGAGTGTAAGAGAAACTCCTCATTAAAACCAGGTCGCGGAACGTAAGAGAAACTCCTCATCAAAAAACCCAGCTCGAGGAGTGTAAGCGAAACACCTCTCCTCACTAGACTTAATACAGAGAGACACCTCACTAGACGTATTAACAGAATTGCAAGAGAAACACCTCATTAAAACTAGCATAAGGTGTGTAAGAGAAACACCTCATCAAAACTAGCATGGGTGTGTAGGAGAAACACCTCACTAGAATTAACATGAGGTGTGTGAGAGAAACACCTCACTAGAAGTATCATCAAGAGTGCAAGAGAAAAACCTCATCAGAAGTATCATCAAGAGTGCAAAAGAAACACCTCACTAAAACTAGCATGAGGTGTGTAAGAGAAACACCTCACTAAAACTAGCATGAGGTGTGTAAGAGAAACACCTCACTAAAACTAGCATGGGGTGTCTAAGAGAAACACCTCACTAGAACTAGCATCAGGAGTGCAAGAGAAACACCTCACTGAACTAGCATGAGGTGTGTAAGAGAAACACCTCACTAGAATTACCAGGAGTGCAAGAGAAACAGCTCATTAGAAATACCATCAGGAGTGCAAGAGAAACACTTCACTAAAACTAGCATGAAGTATGTAAGAGAAACAACTCACTATAACTAGCATAGGGTGTGCAAGGGAAACACCTCACCAGAAGTAGCATCAGGAGTGAAAGAGAAACATCTCACTAAAACTAGCATGAGGTGTGTAAGAGAAATGCTTCATTAAAACTAGCATGAGGTGTGTAAGAAAAACACCTCACTAAAACTAGCATGAGGTGTGTAACAGAAACACCTCATTAAAACCAGCTTGAGGAGTGTAAGAGAAACAGCTCACTAAAACTAGCATCAAGAATGTAAGAGAAATTCCTCATTAAAAACAGCTCGAGGAGTGTAAGAGAAACTCATCACTAAAACCATCTCGAGGAGTGTAAGAGAAACTCATCACTAATCCATCTCGAGGAGTGTAAGAGAAACTCCTCATTAAAACCAGCTAGCGGAGTGTAAGAGAAACTCCTTAGTAAAACCAGCTCGAGGAGTGTAAGAGAAACTCCTCACTAAATCCAGCTCGAGGAGTGTAAGAGAAACTCCTCAACAAAACCAGCTCAAGGAGTGTAAGAGAAACTCCTCACTAAATCCAGCTGGAGGAGTGTAAGAGAAACTCCTCACTAAAACCAGCTCAAGGAGTGTAAGAGTAATTCCTCACTAAAACCAGTTCGAGGAGTGTAAGAGAAACTCCTCACTAAATCCAGCTCGAGGAGTGTAAGAGAAACTCCTCATTGAAACCAGCTCGCGGAGTGTAAAAGAAACTCCTCAATAAAACCAGCTCGAGGAGTGTAAGAGAAACTCCTCACTAAAACAGCATGACCTGAGGAGTGTAAGAGAAACTCCTCACTAAACAGTACGATGAGTGTAAAAAGAAAGACAGATGTACGGACGAGGTCATGTCAGGACTGAGCTGTCTGGTGAGTCTGTACCGAGATGAAGCCAGACAAGGAGTGTCGGTGGCTGCTGCGCCCTGAGCATGCGTTGCACTCGCTAAGAGCCGATAGCAGCCAAAAAGCGAGTCATACCCATGACAACCGACACTTGCCTAGTCTGTGTGAAGCTCTGGATGTGAGCCGTACCGAGCTGTAACCTGTCAGACCTTGCTCTTGCGTCTTTGTTTGGACAATGGATAACATCTGGGATTATTTCTGTGTAGTCGTTACTACTACAGAATAAGAGAAACGCACGTCCTAACTAACTCCAGCGCGAGGTGTGCACCTCAGTGTAAGAGACGATTCTGACCGATCCAGCATGCAAAGTGTTTCAAAACATCCTCACTATGATCAGTATGGGAAATGTAAGAGAAACTCCTCACTAAAACTAGCATGATGACGGTAATACAAACTCATTAACATTGGCATCAGGAGTATAAAAGAAACTCAATCCTCACTAAAATTAGCATCAATAGTTCAAGAGAAACACTTCACTAAAACTAGCATGAGGTGTGTAAAAGAGACACCTCACTAGACCTATTAACAGGACTGCAAGAGAAACACCTCATTAAAACTAGCATAAGGTGTGTAAGAGAAACACCTCACCAAAACTAGCATGGGGTGTGTAGGAGAAACACGTCACTAGACTTAACATGAGGTGTGTGAGAGAAACACCTCACTAGAAGTATCATCAAGAGTGCAAGAGAAACACCTCATCAGAAGTATCATCAAGAGTGCAAGAGAAACACCTGACTAAAAGTAGCATGAGGTGTGTAAGAGAAACACCTCACTAAAACTAGCATGAGGTGTGTAAGAGAAACACCTGACTAAAACTAGCATGAGGTGTGTAAGAGAAACACCTTAATAAAACTAGCATGAGATGTGTAAGAGAAACACCTAACTAAAACTAGCATGGGGTGTGTAAGAAAAACACCTCACTAGAACTAGCATCAGGAGTGCAAGAGAAACACCTCACTAAACTAGCATGAGGTGTGTAAGAGAAACACCTCACTAGAATTATCAGGAGTGCAAGAGAAACAGTTCATTAGAAGTATCATCAAGAGTGCAAGAGAAACACTTCACTAAAACTAGCATGAAGTATGTAAGAGAAACAACTCACTATAACTAGCACAGGGTGTGCAAGAGAAACACCTCAACAGAAGTAGCATCAGGAGTGAAAGAGAAACACCTCACTAAAACTAGCATGAGATGTGTAAGAGAAACACCTCACTAAAATTAGCATGAGGTGTGTAAGAGAAACACTTCATTAAAATAGCATGAAGTGTGTAAGAAAAACACATCACTAAAACTAGCATTGGGTGTGTAAGAGAAACACCTCACTAGACTTAGCATGGGTTGTGTAGGAGAAACACCTCACTAAAATTAACATGAGGTGTGTGATAAAAACACCTCAATAGAAGTATCATCAAGAATGCAAGAGAAACAGCTCACTAAAACTAGCATGAGGTGTGTAAGAGAAACACCTCACTAAAACTAGCACGGGGTGTGTAAGAGAAACACCTCAATAAACTGGCATCAGGAGTGCAAGAGAAACACCTTACTAAACTAGCATAAAGTGTGTAAGAGAAGCACCTCTCTAGAATTATCAGGAGTGCAAGAGTAACACCTCACTAAAGGTATCATCAAGAGTGCAAGAGAAACATTTCACTAAAACTAGCATGAGGTATGTAAGAGAAACAACTCACTATAACTAACATTGGGTGTGCAAGAGAAACACCTCACCAGAAGTAGCATCAGGAGTGAAAGAGAAACACCTCACTAAACTAGCATGAGGTGTGTAAGAAAATCTCACTAAAACCATCTCGAGGAGTGTAAGAGACACTCCTCACTAAAACCAGCTTGAGGAGTGTAAGAGAAACTCCCCCATTAAAACTAGCTAGAGGGGTATAAGAGAAACTCCTCACTAAAACCATCTTCAGGAATGTAAGAGAAACTCCCCACTAAATCCAGCTCGAGGAGTGTAAGAGAAACTCCTCATTAAAACCAGGTCGCGGAATGTAAGAGAAACTCCTCAATAAAACCAGCTCGAGGAGTGTAAGTGAAACACCTCACCTCACTAGACTTAATACAAAGAGACACCTCACTAGACGTATTAACAGGATTGCAAGAGAAACACCTCATTAAAACTAGCATAAGGTGTGTAAGAGAAACACCTCACCAAAACTAGCATGGGGTGTGTAGGAGAAACACCTCACTAGAATTAACATGAGGTGTGTGAGAGAAACACCTCACTAGAAGTATCATCAAGAGTGCAAGAGAAAAACCTCATCAGAAGTATCATCAAGAGTGCAAAAGAAACACCTCACTAAAACTAGCATGAGGTGTGTAAGAGAAACACCTCACTAAAACTAGCATGAGGTGTGTAAGAGAAACACCTCACTAAAACTAGCATGGGGTGTCTAAGAGAAATACCTCACTAGAACTGGCATCAGGAGTGCAAGAGAAACATCTCACTAAACTAGCATGAGGTGTGTAAGAGAAACACCTCACTAGAATTACCATGAGTGCAAGAGAAACAGCTCATAAGAAATATCATCAAGAGTGCAAGAGAAACACTTCACTAAAACTAGCATGAAGTATGTAAGAGAAACAACTCACTATAACTAGCATAGGGTGTGCAAGGGAAACACCTCACCAGAAGTAGCATCAGGAGTGAAAGAGAAACATCTCACTAAAACTAGCATGAGGTGTGTAAGAGAAATGCTTCATTAAAACTAGCATGAGGTGTGTAAGAAAAACACCTCACTAAAACTAGCATGAGGTGTGTAACAGAAACACCTCATTAAAACCAGCTTGGGGAGTGTAAGAGAAACGGCTCACTAAAACTAGCATCAAGAATGTAAGAGAAATTCCTTATTAAAAACAGCTCGAGAAGTGTAAGAGAAACTCATCACTAAAACCATCTCGAGGAGTGTAAGAGAAACTCATCACTAATCCATCTCGAGGAGTGTAAGAGAAACTCCTCATTAAAACCAGCTAGCGGAGTGTAAGAGAAACTCCTTAATAAAACCAGCTTGAGGAGTGTAAGAGAAACTCCTCACTAAATCCAGCTCGAGGAGTGTAAGAGAAACTCCTCAATAAAACCAGCTCAAGGAGTGTAAGAGAAACTCCTCACTAAATCCAGCTGGAGGAGTGTAAGAGAAACTCCTCACTAAAACCTGCTCATGGCGTGTAAGAGAAACTCCTCAATAAAACCAGCTGGAGGAGTGTAAGAGAAACTCCTCACTAAAACCAGCTCAGTTGTGAAGTGTAAGAGAAACTCCTGAATAAAACCAACTCAAGGAGTGTAAGAGAAATTCCTCAATAAAACCAGCTTGAGGAGTGTAAGAGAAACTCCTCACTAAATCCAGCTCAAGGAGTGTAAGAGAAACTCCTCATTAAAACCATCTTGCGGAGTGTAAAAGAAACTCCTCACTAAAACAGCATGACCCGAGGAGTGTAAGAGAAACTCCACACTAAACAGTACGATGAGTGTAAAAAGAAAGACAGATGTACGGACGAGGTCATGTCAGGACTGAGCTGTCTGGTGAGTCTGTACCGAGACGAAGCCAGACGAGGCATGTCGGTGGCTGCTGCGCCCTGAGCATGCGATGCACTCGCTAAGAGCCGATAGCAGCCAAAAAGCGAGTCATACCCATGACAACCGACACTTGCCTAGTCTGTGTGAAGCTCTGGATGTGAGCCGTACCGAGCTGTAACCTGTCAGACCTTGCTCTTGCGTCTTTGTTTGGACAATGGATAACATCTGGGATTATTTCTGTGTAGTTGTTACTACTACAGAATAAGAGAAACGCACATCCTAACTAACTCCAGCACGAGGTGTGCACCTCAGTGTAAGAGACGATTCTGACCGATCCAGCATGCAAAGTGTTTCAAAACATCCTCACTATGATCAGTATTGGGAATGTAAGAGAAACTCCTCACTAAAACTAGCATGATGATGGTAATACAAACTCATTAACATTGGCATCAGGAGTATAAAAGAAACTCAATCCTCACTAAAATTAGCATCAATACTTCAAGAGAAACACTTCACTGAAACTAGCATGAGGTGTGTAAGAGAAATACATTTACTAAAACTGGCATGAGGTGTGTAAGAGAAACACTTCACTAGAAGTATAATCAGGTGTGCAAGAGAAACACTTCACTAAAACTAGCATGAGGTGTGTAAAATAGACACCTCACTAGACGTATTAACAGGACTGCAAGAGAAACACTTCATTAAAACTAGCATAAGGTGTGTAAGAGAAACACCTCACCAAAACTAGCATGGGGTGTGTAGGAGAAACACGTCACTAGACTTAACATGAGGTGTGTGAGAGAAACACCTCACTAGAAGTATCATCAAGAGTGCAAGAGAAACACCTCACTGAAACTAGCATGAGGTGTGTAACTGTAAGAGAAACACCTTACTAAAACTAACATGAGGTGTGTAAGAGAAACACCTCACTCGAATTATCAGGAGTGCAAGAGAAACAGCTCATTAGAAGTATCATCAAGAGTGCAAGAGAAACACTTCACTAAAACTAGCATGAAGTATGTAAGAGAAACAACTCACTATAACTAGCATAGGGTGTGCAAGAGAAACACCTCAACAGAAGTAGCATCAGGAGTGAAAGAGAAACACCTCACTAAAACTAGCATGAGGTGTGTAAGAGAAACACCTCACTAAAATTAGCATGAGGTGTGTAAGAGAAACACTTCATTAAAATAGCATGAAGTGTGTAAGAAAAACACCTTACTAAAACTAGCATGGGGTGTGTAAGAGAAACAACTCACTATAACTAGCATAGGGTGTGCAAGACAAACACCTCAACAGAAGTAGCATCAGGAGTGAAAGAGAAACACCTCACTAAAACTAGCATGAGGTGTGTAAGAGAAACACCTCACTAAGACTAGCATGGGGTGTGTAAGAGAAACTCCTCACTAAAACCTGCTCAAGGAGTGCAAGAGAAACTCCTGACTAAAACTAGCATCAGGATTGTAAGAGAAATTCCTCACTAAAACCAACTTGAGGAGTGTAAGAGAAACTCTTCACTAAAACCAGCTCAAGGAGTGTAAGAGAAACTCCTCACTAAATCCAGCTCGAGGAGTGTAAGAGAAACGCCTCATTAAAACCAGCTCGCGGAGTGTAAAAGAAACTCCTCAATAAAACCAGTTTGAGGAGTGTAAGAGAAAGTCCTCACTAAATCCAGCTCGAGTAGCGTAAGAGAAACTCCTCATTAACACCAGCTCTCGGAGTGTAAGAGAAACTCCTCAATAAACCAGCTCGAGGAGTGTAAGAGAAACTCCTCACTAAAACAGCATGACCCGAGGAGTGTAAGAGAAACTCCTCACTAAACAGTACGATGAGTGTAAAAAGAAAGACAGATGTACGGACGAGGTCATGTCAGGACTGAGCTGTCTGGTGAGTCTGTACCGAGACGAAGCCAGAAGAGGCGTGTCGGTGGCTGTTGCGCCCTGAACATGCGTTGCATTCGCTAAGAGCCGATAGCAGCCAAAAAGCAAGTCATACCCATGACAACCAACACTTGCCTAGTCTGTGTGAAGCTCTGGATGTGAGCCGTACCGAGCTGTAACCTGTCAGACCTTGCTCTTGCGTCTTTGTTTGGAAAATGGATAACATCTGGAATTATTTCTGTGTAGTTGATACTACTACAGAATAAGAGAAGCGCATGTCCTAACTAACTCCAGCGCGAGGTGTGCACCTCAGTGTAAGAGACGATTCTGACTGATCCAGCATGCAAATTGTTTCAAAACATCCTCACTATGATCAGTATGGGAAATGTAAGAGAAACTCCTCACTAAAACTAGCATGATGACGGTAATACAAACTCATTAACATTGGCATCAGGAGTATAAAAGAAACTCAATCCTCACTAAAATTAGCATCAATAGTTCAAGAGAAGCACTTCACTGAAACTAGCATGAGTACGTGTGTAAAAGAGACACCTCACTAGACATATTAACAGGACTGCAAGAGAAACACCTCATTAAAACTAGCACAAGGTGTGTAAGAGAAACACCTCACTAGACTTAGCATGGGGTGTGTAGGAAAAACACCTCACTAGAATTAACATGAGGTGTGTGAGAGAAACACCTCACTAGAAGTATCATCAAGAGTGCAAGAAAAACACCTCACTAAAACTAGCATGAGGTGTGTAAGAGAAACACCTTACTAAAACTAGCATGAGGTGTGTAAGAGAAACACTTCACTAAAACTAGCATGGGGTGTCTAAGAGAAACACATCACTAGAACTGGCATCAGGAGTGCAAGAGAAACACCTCACTAAACTAGCATGAGGTGTGTAAGAGAAACACCTCACTAGAATTATCAGGAGTTCAAGAGAAACAGCTCATTAGAAGTATCATCAAGAGTGCAAGAGAAACACTTCACTAAAACTAGCATGAAGTATGTAAGAAAAACAATTCACTATAACTAGCATAGGGTGCGCAAGAGAAACACCTCACCAGATGTAGCATTAGGAGTGAAAGAGAAACACCTCACTAAAACTAGCATGTGTGTAAGAGAAACACCACACTAAAACTAGCATGAGGTGTGTAAGAGAAACACCTCACTAAGACTAGCATGAGGTGTGTAAGAGAAACTCCTCATTAAAACCAGCTTGAGGAGTGTAAGAGAAACTCCTCACTAAAACCGGCTCCAGAAATGTAAGAAAAACTCCTCACTAAATCCAGCTCAAGGAGTGTAAGAGAAACTCCTCATTAAAACCAGCTCACGGAGTGTAAGAGGAACTCCTCAATAAAACCAGCTTGAGGAGTGTAAGAGAAACTACTCACTAAATCCAGCTCGAGGAGTGTAAGAGAAACTCCTCATTAAAACCATCTCGCGGAGTGTATGAGAAACTCCTCAATAAAACAGCATGACCCGAGGAGTGTAAGAGAAACTCCTCACTAAACAGTACGATGAGTGTGAAAAGAAAGACAGATGTACGGACGAGGTCATGTCAGGACTGAGCTGTCTGGTGAGTCTGTACCGAGACGAAGCCAGACGAGGCGTGTCGGTGGCTGCTGCGCCCTGAGCATGCGTTGCACTCGCTAAGAGCCGATAGCAGCCAAAAAGCGAGTCATACCCATGACAACCGACACTTGCCTAGTCTGTGTGAAGCTCTGGATGTGAGCCGTACCGAGCTGTAACCTGTCAGACCTTGCTCTTGCATCTTTGTTTGGACAATGGATAACATCTGGGATTATTTCTGTGTAGTTGTTACTACTACAGAATAAGAGAAGCGCATGTCCTAACTAACTCCAGCAGGAGTGCAAGAGAAACACTTCACTGAAACTAGCATGAGGTGTGTAAGAGAAATACCTCACTAAAACTAGCATGAGGTGTGTAAGAGAAACACTTCACTAGAAGTATCATCAGGTGTGCAAGAGAAACACTTTACTAAAACTAGCATGAAGTATGTAAAAGAGACACCTCACTAGACGTATTATCAGGACTGCAAGAGAAACACCTCACTAAAACTAGCATAAGATGTGTAAGAGAAACACCTCACCGAAACTAGCATGGGGTGTGTAAGAGAAACACCTCACGAGAATTAACATGAAGTGTGTGAGAGAAACACCTCAATAGAAGTATCATCAAGGGTGCAAGAGAAAAACCTCATCAAAGTATCATCAAGAGTGCAAGAGAAACACCTGACTAAAACTAGCATGAGGTGTGTAAGAGAAACACCTCACTAAAACTAGCATGAGGTGTGTAAGAGAAACACCTCACTAAAACTAGCACAGGGTGTGTAAGAGAAACACCTCACTAAAACTGGCATCAGGAGAGCAAGAAAAACACATCAAGAAACTAGTGTCAGGTGTTTAAGAGAAACACCTCACTAGAAATATCAGGGTGCAAGAGAAACACCTCACTAGAGGTATCTTCAAGAGTGCAAGAGAAACACTTCACTAAAACTAGCATGAGGTATGTAAGAGAAACAACTCACTGTAACTAACATTGGGTGTGCAAGAGAAACACCTCACTAAACTAGCATGAGGTGTGTAAGAGAAACTCCTCACTAAATCCAGCTCGAGGAGTGTAAGAGAAACTCCTCAATAAAACCAGCTCAAGGAGTGTAAGAGAAACTCCTCACTAAATCCAGCTGGAGGAGTGTAAGAGAAACTCCTCACTAAAACCAGCTCGAGGAGTGTAAGAGTAATTCCTCACTAAAACCAGTTCGAGGAGTGTAAGAGACACTCCTCACTAAATCCAGCTCGAGGAGTGTAAGAGAAACTCCTCATTAAAACCAGCTCGTGGACTGTAAGAGAAACTCTTCAATAAAACCACCTCGAGGAGTGTAAGCGAAACACCTCACCTCACTAGACTTAATACAAAGAGACACCTCACTAGACGTATTAACAGGATTGCAAGAGAAACACCTCATTAAAACTAGCATATGGTGTGTAAGCGAAACACCTCACCAAAACTAGCATGGGGTGTGTAGGAGAAACACCTCACTAGAATTAACATGAGATGTGTGAGAGAAACACCTCACTAGAGGTATCATCAAGAGTGGAAGAGAAAAACCTCATCAGAAGTATCATCAAGAGTGCAAAAGAAACACCTCACTAAAACTAGCATGAGGTGTGTAAGAGAAACACCTTACTAAAACTAGCATGAGGTATGTAAGAGAAACACCTCACTAAAACTAGCATGGGGTGTATAAGAGAAACACCTCACTAGAACTAGCATCAGGAGTGCAAGAGAAACACCTCACTAAACTAGCATGAGATGTGTAAGAGAAACACCTCACTAGAATTATCAGGAGTTCAAGAGAAACAACTCATTAGAAGTATCATCAAGAGTGCAAGAGAAACACTTCACTAAAACTAGCATGAAGTATGTAAGAGAAACAACTCACTATAACTAGCATAGGGCATGCAAGAGAAACACCTCACCAGATGTAGCATCATGAGTGAAAGAGAAACACCTCACTAAAATTAGCATGTGTGTAAGAGAAACACCTCATTAAAACTAGCATGAGGTATGTAAGAGAAACACTTCGTTAAAACTAGCATGAGGTGTGTAGGAGAAACACCTCATTAGAATTAAGATGAGGTGTGTGAGAGAAACACCTCACTAGAAGTATCATCAAGAGTGCAAGAGAAACACCTCACTAAAACTAGCATGAGGTGTGTAAGAGAAACACCTGACTAAAACTAGCATGAGGTGTGTAAGAGAAACACCTCACTAAAACTAGCATGGGGTGTGTAAGAGGAACACCTCACTAGAACTGGCATCAGGAGTGCAAGAGAAACACCTCACTAAACTAGCATGAGGTGTGTAAGAGAAACACCTCACTAGAATTATCAGGAGTTCAAGAGAAACAGCTCATTAAAAGTATCATCAAGAGTGCAAGAGAAAAACTTCACTAAAACTAGCATGAAGTATGTAAGAGAAACAACTCACTATAACTAGCATAGGGTGTGCAAGAGAAACACTCTCACCAAAACTAGCATGGGGTGTGTAGGAGAAACACTTAACTATAACTGGCATCAGGAGTACAAGAGAAACACCTCACTAAACTAGAAACTCCACAATAAAACCAGCTTGAGGAATGTAAGAGAAACTCCTCACTAAATCCAGCTCAAGGAGTGTAAGAGAAACTCCTCATTAAAACCTGCTCGCGGAGTGTAAGAGAAACTCCTCAATAAAACCAGCTTGAGGAGTGTAAGAGAAACTCCTCACTAAAACAGCATGACCCGAGGAGTGTAAGAGAACTCCTCACTAAACAGTACGATGAGTGTAAAAAGAAAGATGTACGGATGAGGTCATGTCAGGACTGAGCTGTCTGGTGAGTCTGTACCGAGACGAAGCCAGATGAGGCGTGTTGGTGGCTGCCACGCCCTGATCATGCGTTGCACTTGCTAAGAGCTGATAGCAGCCAAAAGGTCACTATACCTAACATGAGGTGTTTGAGAGAAACACTTCACTAGAAGTATCATAAGGTGTGGAAGAGAAACACTGCACTAAAACTAGCATGAGGTGTGTAAGAGAGACACCTCACTAGAACTGGCGTGAGGTGTGTACGAGAAACACCTCACTAGAAGTATCATCAAGAGTGCAAGAGAAACACTTCACTAAAACTAGCATGAGGTGTGCAAGAAAATCACCTCACTAAAACTAGCATGAGGTGTGCAAGAGAAACACCTGACTAAAACTAACATGAGGTGTGTAAGAGAAACACCTCACTAAAACTAGCATGGGGTGTGTAAGAGAAACACCTCACTAGAACTGGCATGAGGAATGCAAGAGAAACACCTCACTAAACTAGGATGAGGTGTGTAAGAGAAACATGTCACTAGAAATATCAGGAGTGCAAGAGAAACACCTCACTAAAACTAGCATGTGAAAGGGAAACACCTCACTAAAACTAGCATGAAGTGTGTAAGCGAAACACCTCATTAAAACTAGCATAAGGTGTGTAAGAGAAATACTTCACTAGGACTGGCCTGAGGTGTGTAAGAGAAATACCTCACTAAAACTAGCATGAGGTGTGAAGAGAAACACCTCACTAGAAGATCATCAGAAATACAAGAGAAACACGTCACTAAAACTAGCATGAGGTAAGAGAAACACCTCACTAAAACTAGCATGAGGTGTGTAAGAGAAACACCTCACTGTAACTATCATGATGTGTGTAAGAGAAACACCACTAGAACTGGCATGAGGTGTGTAAGAGAGACACCTCACTAAAAGTAGCATGATGTGTGTAAGAGAAACACATCACTAAAATTAGCATGAGGTGTGTAAGAGAAACATCTCACTAAAACTAGCATGAGGTGTGTAAGAGAAACACCTCACTAGAAGCAGCATCAGGAGTGCAAGAGAAACACCTCACTAAAACTAGGATGTGTGTGTAAGGGAAACACCTCTCTAAACTAGTATGAAGTGTGTAAGAGAAACACTTCACTAAAACTAGCATGAGGCGTGTAACTGAGAAAAACACTTCATTAAAACTAGTATGAGGTAAGAGAAACACTTCAGTAGAAGTAACATCAGGTGTACAAGAGAAACACTTCACTAAAACTAGCATGAGGTGTGTAAGAGAAACACCTCACTAAAACTAGCATGAGGTGTGTAAGAGAAACACCTCACTAAAACTAGCATGAGGTGTGTAAGAGAAACACCGCACTAAAACTATCATGGGGTGTGTAAGACTTGAAACACCTCACTAGAACTGGCATGAGGTGTGTAAGAGACTTAGACACCTCACTAAAAACTAGCATGAGGTGTGTAAGAGAAACACCTAACTAGAAGTAGCATCAGAAGCCGTGTGCAAGAGAAACACCTCACTAAGATTAGCATGAGGTATGTAAGAGAAACACCTCAACTGCTCGGAGTGTGTGACTGGTCAGTCTTGAGTTACCGTGTTTCACGATTAGCCTGCCGCCGCCGCGTTAGTTAAAAAAAAAAAAAAAAAAATCGTGTCGCACAAGTGATGGAATCGAGCTTTTAAAATTTGTCAAAATGTAGCAAAAAGAAATTTATTTTACCATAACTATTTCTATTCCTGGATAAAGACACGCGTACAGATACTACATCATTTTTTTCTGCTGTCAGTCCTTCCCTTTTTTGTCTCTTCCGCGGCTGCGTTACTCACACAGTCAGTCGCTAGACTTCCTCCCACCGGACTCTCTGACACCCTTGGCTGGGCTATAATAATGAATTAATGAAAAACAGTCAAATGTGCATAGTTCAGGAGCTGTGTGAGAGTCGAGGTGGACGTCCTGGGCTGTCCGTCCTAACGAGCCTTCTGGTTTCCGTGGACGTAAAGATTTATTGAACCGTGCTTCGGCATTGGTCACAACTTGTCCCTAATATGTCAAATGACATCTGAGGACACTAAGCAACACTTCAACAACAGTCAAATGTGCAACCAAACCTGAAGAACACTGAGTTGAGGATCATTACTACCCCACCCCCACCATCTCCCGGGCATAATTCTGACGTCATCATTTCTTGCGCACAATCTTCTTCTTTTTTGTCACTGGCCTGTGGGGCGCTAGAGGGCGCTGTTGGCGTGAAAGTGTGGATGTTTATATTCGATACAGCGTGTATGGGTACCAAAGGCAGCAGAAAAATAATACCATTTCTGTGAACGTTCTTTCGTCAGCATGTAATACTGTCAAGAGGTATGTGTGTTTTTTGTTTGGTTTTGGATTAAGTCGCAACGTTTCATTTTCGGGACGTAAACGAATCAGATTCTTAAAATTGTGAAACTCGCGTGAACTTAATCGGTGCCACCATCAAACGTCGGTTTCAGAGCACCCACCAGCCGCATTTTTTCCCCCGTTTATCTACTTCGTTCGAAGTTTACCGTTGACCGGAACGACATTCTGTGGAAGACGAAAAACTGAACATTTTGCCGTGATCGTAAAGGGTTTGGTGTGTTTCACTTCAGTCTGATTAATTTTCAGGTAGCCCGTCACACCATGGCACACCTAACTTCGGTTGAGACTAAAGTGTCAGTTTTCCCAGATACCAGGAGTGGGACAATAGGAGCAGTATTGTGTCTCCAGTCTGAAGAAACTTAGTAATATGATTTAAAATGTCAGCAAAATGCGTTTGTTCAGTAATAAGATTAACAAATGTTAGCTATGCTTTTGCTTCACCATTTCATGATATGTTAGCAATGTATTACACACCACCCCAAAACCACAATAGTTACCAAACTGCTGCCCATGGTTATTATATCAGTATGTTACAATAACAAAACCTTAGACATCAAGGATTGAAAGAGGTAGTCCAGAGAATTCAGGAGGAGTTGAGTACTTGCTTTGTCCTCCATGACTCATAAGTTACACTTACAGTATCATATATTACATTATTAGATTACAGCATGCAGGCTTTTTAGCCTTTTGCCTGCTAAGTTATGTTTTGGTTTACATTATGCTCAGCATTGTTCTTTTTAGGAGTGCTGTGTATATTGACCTGGCTTGTTTTCATCAATTACCTTGTACCATATAAATTCTGTTTCCAGTGTTTATCCAGAATGTTTTTCAAGGAGTTTAGTGTTCCTGCTAATTAATGCAATGTTGGATGGCAAACTGTTCCAGTTGTTTATAACTCTGTTAGTAAAATAAATGTGCATACTGATTAGTGAGAAATGTCTTCTTGTGTAGTTTGAAAGGGTGTCCTCTTGTTCCAGCAGATAAATACTTACTTTGTCCTCCATGACTACGAAAGCATGTCATGTGTTGATGACATGCTCTGTAACAGCGTAAGCTGAAGTGGCTATGTAGACAGACTAGTACTAACAGTGGTAGCATCATGTTCTACTTCTCGTTTTTACCAAATTACTTCTGTCTTTTTGTTTTTTTAAGTCTCATCAACAATCCAGTATCCTGCACTTCATCTGGACAAGAGACAGGACTGTCAGGTCCAGGAGAGGTCATGACAAGATTTTATAACATGCCTGCCAAGTGCCATACTGAACTCAATATCACATTATCAGTGTCAGTGTTCACTTGTAGGTAGAGTGCAGTTTAACTCCACATAGACAGCCACATGCTCATTCTGCTTGGCAGAGATGGACAGGGAGGGGCTGGGAGGAATGAGGGGACGGAAGTCCCGGGAAGAAAGGGATGCAGGAGGGACTGTGGGAAAAGAGATCCGGTCAGGGGGATTAGGAAGCTGGCAGGCAACTGAGGAGTTGAAAACAATATGATTTCAGCTGCTGCTGAAAAGATGCAATATCTTCTGCATTTTGGTGTGTCCGGCAGCTTGCTCCAGAGGGTGAATGCAACATAGCAGAATGACCTTGTGTCTGAATGCTTTTTGTTTGTTTTCTTACCAGCTGAAATAATTTTGCATTTTTTAACAGCAGCCTTTTGGGTACTCATCAGTTAATACCATATATGAGATATTAATATATTATAATATATTGCTTCTGTCTCTCTCTCTATATATATATTGCTTCTGTCTTTGTCAGTTATTTTGCTGCTGATTGTCACCAGCCATGGGTGAGAGAGGCGCTCGGCCGTTTGTCACCACTGCCAGCACTGGTGGTTCTGGTGAGTTTCCAGATTCTGTGAAATTGCTGGTCCTCAGCCAGGTCTTGCACAGTTCACTTCCCAAACCATTGACTCTTCAACACAACACAATGTCTAGTTTGTTATAAGAAAATGTGAAAGTTCTTTTACTGGAATGTGAAATTCTAATTTTAAATTTGGTCATCATTTTTTTCCCCTTATTTGAACACCATTTCACTTTTACTTTTAGGTGATATAAATTTGCATACATGGTGTATGTTGTTGGGCCTTTTTGTTGTTACTGTTGTTTGTTGTAATCTGTTTTGAAATGGTTTTGAAATAGCCTTTAGTTTAAATTTCAGATTGTTTGATTTTTCCTGCCCACATTGCCTGCATTGATTGGATGCTGACCTTTGGCAGCCATTGCTTCAGTCTGAACTCCCAGCACAATTTTGAAATATTTTGAATTGTCAGCATTCACCTGTCTAATGTACTGGTTTGACATTTTTAGGTTCTTTTTTCTAAGCACTTCTTTTGTTTCATTATTTTCATGAAATTTAATGTTGGTTTTGCTAGCCTGGCAAGTGCTATAGACTGGCTAAGAATGTTTTCAGTGAAGGAAAACTAAAACTAGTAAAAGAATGTTTTATTTTTAGTAATTTGTCATTATATATAATTATGTCAACTTACTGATGTGCACATGCGTGCAGATCCTCTGGTGCTGCGGATGGTGGAGGGCCTTGGAAGCAACAAATACAAGCCAGTGGACTATACTCGCCTCAAAGCCCTGGCATCAGAGAAGAAGTTTGCCTCTCTGAAGACGTCGATGAAGGTGAACAAAATTGAGAAAATCTCCCGAGCGAACAAGGAGAGCAGCATCCTAAAGCAGCACCAGCTGGTATGGCAGAAAGAGTTTCTCAGGCTTCAGCACCTCCGGCGCAAGGTAAGTACATCAGTAGGACCGGCCTGCAGAAGCTGAAAATGTTCTACCAACCTGCTGGACTAGTGAATGTGAAAATCCACTGGTTCGAAGGAATTATTATGAGCCTGAATTATTTTCCTTCAAAGTTTCATGAAGAAAATATTTTTATTTCACTGTTTTGGTCCTGTTTTCACAGCTGTAGCCAAGTTAAAATGGTGATGACATTGTGCTGCAGACAACTCTGCACTTATAATTTCTTGTCTGATGACAGATGGTCAGAAAGATGGATAAATTCAAAGAAAATGTCATGGCAGAGGGCCAACTTATGACTTGCTTGCTGGGCTGGTGTGTTTTTTCTGCTTGTGCTAGACAACTGGCTGAGTGGATTTCTGTATCTGTGAGGATCTCACTTCTCATTTCTGTTCTTTTTTAAGTCAGCTTCAGAGATGAGGAGGCTCTTTTTGTTGTTGTTTTTGTTAGATTTTTTAGAAGTACAGTGGGACCATCAGAGTCACTTCTGAGCAGAACTTACGCAAAATCAGTATTTGAAAGTCACAAAGCCAAAGTGTGTGTTTATAGATATCATAAGCCAGATTTTTTAGGGGGTGAGGACAAAACTGACTGGGGCTGCTCCCCTAGCAGTTAAGTTTGAAGCAAAAAAGAGTTTGGCTGCTTGAATATTGTCAGAACAACCACAGAAAGCCTCCAGTAGGGATATTTTCACATCTTCTACTTTTTCAGGCTGTCTAACATCTTTCTTTGGTGTCCCCTTTAAAGGAGTTTGTGATAATATAGGACAGTTCTCCTGTACTGTTTTCAAAGCCCTCATCTTCACTTTGTCTCTGTGGTTCTGCTCAGTTCCAAATGGAAGTGGAGTCTCACATTCAGCAGAATGCTGACAAGGACATTTGCAGTCAGATCTACCGTGACTTTGAATATTTCGAGAGCGGCCTCTCCTCAGCTTTTGAGGCCTTCAAGCAGGACACTGCAGAGCCAGTTTGGAATCTCAGGTGAGCTTGGGTCATGATCTGATTCAGAATCAAAATCTTTGTTGTCCTGGTATGCTGTTGAGCAGTAAATGTGCCTTGTAGTGCAGAGTAAAAGAGAGATTAAATACTAATACTAATACTGTAATAGGAAAAAAATTAAAACAAAAATGAAAACACATGCCCACATAGTACGGGCAAGAAATTAATGTTTTTAACAAATTGTAATGAACTGAACAGTGGCTATAAAGTTAAACTTTTTACGTAAGGATGTTGGATTGTTGGACTTTCAGTTATTTAAATTGGATTTATGAAATAATGTTTGTTGTTGATGTAATGTGTTTTGCCCTGATATGGCCTACTACAGTACTGTGCTGACTGGACATTAGAAGAAAAAAATTGGGGACAAGACAGGGCTTTCATTTTTTTCCACTGCACTTCAGACACTGACCTAGTCACCTGGTCTTCAGAAAGATAAGGTTAATCACTTAATATAAGAAAAAGAAGAAGAAAAACCAATTACTTACTTATCAATGTAGGAAGTCCATCAGTTTTTTTAATTTACTGATTTGCTTTTCCATCTAGGGATGACTTGAGATACTGGCTGATGGAGAACAGAGAAGACCTGAAGCTTGGTGACCCGGAAGTGATTGAAAAACACGCAGAGATCCGTGAAACTGTGACGTCAGTCAAGGCCCAGCAGGTTGAGATGTTGGAAAAACTACGTCACGAGCAACGCTGTCTGGAGCAAGAACTGGATACAGGTCAGGACAGAGTCCTTGCAGTTCTCTGGTCTCCTTGTTTTTTGCGATTGTTTGTTTGTTACCATTCCAACGCTAAAAACCAGAGGTTCTTCAAGAGCCAGATGAGATTTTGTTGGAACAGCTGTTTACCTGCAGATGCATAAATTGCAAATGTAGCATCCCATGTTGTTTAGACAGTTGCTCAGTGACTTTGGAGGTTGCTGAAGATGCAATTCTTTAACCATATCTTCCTGGTGCATAAGTGGTGTGTTGTATAAAGAAATACCTTTCCATTTGCCAAGTCCTCACTTCCAGTTTACTTCCATTCATTTTTGAAGTACAGCAGTAAGAGTCATGGACAGGAGCACATTTGCTGGAGTTGCTTTACAGCACGGTACAGAGCAGTTTTACACTCAGATGTGTCAACAGTCTTTATTTGATATACTTTGATGCAGTAAAACAGAGTGATCATTAATTATACATCCTGTATCTGTTTTCTTCTTTCTTCTCCTTCCTTTTCATTTAAAAGCTTTTGACATAAGTGGTATTAGACTCATTTTAAGAACATCAAGATAATGACATATGTTAGCAAATTACGCCGAAACAACTAAAACTTTAAAAAAAAACTAAATCCCATATCTGTCACTGCCATTAAAAACATGGACTTCCCAACTGCATAATACATCATGTGATCTCCCAATACAGTGCCAGAGTTGTCAGCAAACAACCCGCTTTGTTATGGAAGTATGCATTCTCTTCCTCTGGTTACACAGTAGACGCTTGTTGTTAGCAAATTCATTATTGATGCAGCTGCTCACTATTGGAGAAAGTTGATTTGTTACTGGAGATTTTTCAGCAGAACTGCCAGCTGGGAACGCGCAGGTTGAGGCTTGTGGTTTTAAGGCGTAAGGGATGGTTGCTCTTTTCCTCACCACCATTTCTTTCTCTGGATGTGCAGATGAGCTGAGACTGCTGTGCCCACCAGTGCTGGAAAAGCATGCAGCTGTTCAGGAAGGAATCCCCACTGAAGCCATAGACTTGGAGTGCCCAGACCACGGCCTCAAGTTCACGGTGCTGCAGGAGTTTCTCATCCTGGATGACAAGTACAACAGTCGCATCGATGACTTGCAGATGCGACATGCGCTGGCCCTGAAGTGAGTGGCTGTCCCGTCCTTTGTCCTGCTCTGTCAGAGTAAGACATGCTGCTGTTTGTTTCAAAGAGTATGGGGTAACATGGCTGTCACCAGTCCTACAGACTGTTTAAATACCATTGTCCAAAAAGTGTGCCTTTTGTTTCTTGATGGAATGATTGTTAAGCATGAAAGAACTGGGGATCTGGGCTGACTGAAATCTGCCAGCCACTCCTTTTTTTCATTCACCAAATCTGTGGAAGAAAAGTGTATTGTTTTTGGCTACATATTTTAAGGGAGAACTACAATGCAGTACACAAGAATGGTAATCCAGTTACTGTGTGTGCTTTTTTTTCCCTTCTCCATTCTCAGTACAACAGTCATCTCATGTGCAAAGAACACATACATATATTCCAACCTTGCTTTTGATCTTGTTACCTGTCATGACCTGTCTCAGTGGGTATAGTCTGTGGTCAATATTCGCTGCAATGTTGATGTCACTTTCAGGCTGGATGAGTGTGGTGACTGGGACCCAGATGATCATTTCATCTTTGTGGCCATCCACGATCAGTATCCACGGGAGTTGCCCAACCGTCGCACCCTCCTGTTTGACAGACTGAAGCGCCATCTACCCAGCAAGTCCCGAACAGAACTGGTATCTATACTGGCTTTGTGACCCAAGCCTGTGTGATGGAGTGTTGATGTTTAAAGGAATGTTTCCAAAGCACAGGCAGTGGTGGATAGTAGGCTTTGGAGGTTTCTTTGGTGGGATATTAAGTATTAATCATATTTAAATCCAGCACATAGATGATTTGATGAAGCTTTTTTGACATTTATCAAATTGTCTTTTTGTCATGCACTGGGATTTAGTCACATAATAATTTAGTCACATAATAATGAGGGAAATCCAGTCCGAAATCAAAGTGTCATAAAATGATGCAGAAACATCTTGTTTTTGTCACTAACTCATTGAAGTTTCGAGATCAAATGAAAGCTTAATGATTTGGGATACAGTTTCCAATATATTTGATAGTATGCAGACTGTGTATAGTAATTGAATGACCGCAGGGGTAATGCTCAGGACTACTGTGACGCCTCTTTCCTAATTTGCATATGATTTGAGCTTGCTGTTGCAGACAGTGTTATTTTCTCAAATAGATTGGTGTGGCCTCATGTTATGTTATTGTGTAAATTTTGTATTTTTTCTGGAATTGTATTGGTAGTCATGCAGACAAGACATGTACTTTTGCTGCTTTTTTTTTTTTTTTAACCTTCAGTCAGATCATGAAGACTGGTGGATGGACTTCAAGTACTTGAAGGAACGCATGAAAGGCGTTCACAATGATTGGGCGCGAGATCGCCGTGAGCTGATGACCAAGGTCAGGCTGACCTTCCAGGAGGCAACCTTGACCCATCAGCTGGATGAGCTGCGATCGGAGAATGTGCAGCGTCAGAAACAGCTGTGTCAGGCTTTGTACGAAAAGGTCAGAAATCAGTGTTGGTCAGTAACTGGATTTTAATGCCCTGTCAGGACAAGCAGACGCTGCCATAAGTCCATACACGTTTTATACCTCATCTTATAGCAGAACTGTACCCAGGTCACATCTCCAAACACAAATGTAACATGAAAAATTCCACTACAGGCCAGAAAGGTTACACTCCGTGATGAAGCAATAGGAAAAACCAGTAACACAAGGATCTTTTTTTTGTGAGCAAGTATAGTGGGTTGGGCATCCTGTATCATTGTGTTGACTTTTTGAGGAATGTTCAACCGGATTTGAGTTTAATAGTCGGCTGTGTGAAAATAAATGAAACAATGGCCAAGGAAGTAGTTCACTGATTCAGTGATCTTTTCATCTCTGGGGTTGCACAGTCCTTTAGTGTCCTTAAAAGTCCTTGAGTTTTGAAAGTCCTTTCCAAGGCATTACAAGTCCTTGAAAGTTATTGGTAATAGGTGCAATGCTTGAAAACCCATAAAAATAGATTTTACTCTAATAAAGTGTTCCAACAATATATATCCCACCCCTTTCTCGCAGTGTGTGCTGGTGTGGTTGTTGACAGAATGCTGATGATGCAATATGTGGTGGTGGTTGTTGGCAGAATGCTGATGATGCAGTGTGTGGTAGTGTGGTTGTTGGCAGAATGCTGATGATCCAAGATGTGGCGGTGTGGTTGTTGGCAGAAGGCTGATGATGCAGTACATGGCAGTCTGGTTGCTGAGAGAATGTCGACAGTGATGCAGTTTGTACACGACAAGTGACAGAGAGAACATTGATGATAATGCAACATGCAGGTGCCAAGAGAACACTGATGATGAAGCAACGTGTGCGGATGCAGTGCCAGAAAGAATGCTGATGATGATGCTGTGTGTACATGTGTAATCACTGAAATTTTTTTGATGATGTGGTGAGTGCAGGGTGACTGCTGGGAAAATGCTGATGATGCAGTGAGTGCAGATGCATTTTCTAAGAGAATTCTGATAATGATGTTATGTGTGCAGCTGCTGAGAGAATGTTGATGTTGATGCCATGTGTGCAGGTGCGATTGCTTAAACGATGCTAGTGCAAATGGTGTTGCTGAGGGAGTGCTGATGGTGATGCAGCTCTATGTGCCGATGCAGTTGCTGAGGCAATGCCGAAGATGGTGCAGTTCTGTGTGCAGATAGGGTTGCCAAGAAAATGCTAATGTTGATGCAGTTTAATGTACAGATTGGGTTGCTTATTATGATGCAGTTTTATGTGCAGATGGGGATGTTGAGACAGCACTGATGATGATGTGTTTTTATGTGAAGATGCACTTGCTGAGACAATGCTGATGATGATGCAGTTCTATGTTTAGATGGGTATGTTGGGACAGCACTGATGATGATGCACTTCTATGTGAAGATGCAGTTGCTGAGACAATGCTGATGATGACGCAGTTCTATGTGCAGATGGGTATGTTGAGACAGTGCTGATGATGATGCACTTCTATGTGAAGATGCAGCTGCTGAGACAATGTTGATGATGATACAGGGCTATCTGAAGATGCAGTTGCTGAGACAGTGCTGATGTGAAGATATGTTTGCTGAGAGAATGCTGATGACGATTGCCTGTGATTAGGTGCGGGAGTGGCGGGAGAAGAAGATGGAGGCCATGCAACTGGAGATGGAGCTGGAGGCTCAGCAGCGGCTTCGCATGGAGGAGAGGATGAAGGCGGAGGCTGAGGAGGAGAAAAAGAAGCGGCAGAAGGAGAAGGAGAAGGTGAATGATGTTGTGACGCTCGTTCCTGAGAGTCTATGACATCAGAGCTTGTCATCCTTCCTCCTGACCTAGTCTCTTTGTTCCGGGTTTGAAAGCATGCCTTACTGCTGTCGTCTGTAACTGCAGATTTGAGTGCATCTGCATATATGGGCACATTTCCATCAGTAGGCACCTTCACCTGTGGGCATATCTCCATCTTTTGGGCACATTTCCTAAGGGCACAGCTGTATATGTGTGTGTGTGTGTATACTGCTTTTCTCACGGCCACATCCTGGACTTTGTCTCAGCATATAATACTTTGTCTCAGCGTATAATACTGCATGCACATAGTCTTTTTTTCGTCTTTTTTCAACTCAGAGAAATTATGTTTGTGCTGTGAGTCAGCTCAGATCCAATGAAGGCTTCTCCCTCTCTTCTTTAAACTTTCCATGGATGTGTTCTCCATAAAAAATCTCAACTTTGGACTGCACTCTGATGATGTGATACATAGCTGTTTACACTTGGCCTTCATCAGAAGTTATTGACATTGTCATTATCAGCATCTGCTTGTCTCTAGCCAGAATAGAAAGCACTGGGGCTAAAGCGAAAGGTTTGTTTTGCTAAGAATCCTGTGTCGGGATTAGTTTCAATTGTAGTCATCTTTATGACATGACAAACTGAATTATGAAAATCCCTGAAGGTGGAGTACAGCTGTGGGATTGGCAGGTAACAATACACTTGTATGTACAACAGCATGTACAGGTGCGGGAAAAGAGTTGATCAAGTGTACCTGCTGGAGCACTTGGATGTACAACAGCATATACAGGTGTGGGGGAACAGCTGATCATGTGTATCTGCTGGAGTGTCAGGTAACACTGCACTTGGATGTACAACAGCATACACAGGTGTGGGGGAACAGCTGATCATGTGTATCTGCTGGAGTGTCAGGTAACACTGCACTTGGATGTACAACAGCATGTACAAGTGTGGGGAAGAGTTGTTCAAGTGTACCTGCCTGAATGGCGGATAATACTACACTTGTATATATGACAGCATGCACAGGTGTGGGGAAGAGTTGGTCAGTGTATGTGCCGGAATGGCATATAACACTTGGATGTACAACAGCACACACAGGTGTGGGGAAGAGTTGGTCAGTGTATGTGCCGGAATGGCATATAACACTTGGATGTACAACAGCACACACAGGTGTGGGGAAGAGTTGGTCAAAGTGTACCTGCCAGAATGGCAAATAACACTTGTATGTATCACAGCATGCGCAGGTGTGGGGAAGAGTTGGTCAAAGTGTACCTGCCAGAATGGCGGATAAGACTACACTTGTATGCATGACAGCATGTGAAGGTGTGGGGAAGAGTTGGTCAAAGTGTACCTGCCGGAATGGTGGATAACAATGCATTTGTGTATAACAGCATGCGCAGGTGTGGGGAAGAGTTGGTCAAAGTGTACCTGCCGGAATGGTGGATAACAAATAACACTGCACTTGTATGTGTGACAGCATGTGCAGGTGTAGGGAAATGGTTGCTCAGGTGTACCCGCCAGAATGGCAGATAACACTGTACTTTTGTGTATGACAGCATGTGCAGGTGTGGGAAAATGGTTGCTCCCATGACCTTTTCACCCAGCATGAGGTGAACCTCAGGGTTCTCACTGGGGAATGCTAACAAAGTTTGAACCCCTGTTTGCGCAGATCCGGGAGTTCCAGGCAGAGAAACAGCAGCAGATGCAGCTGCAGGAGGAGGAGATGCAGCGGCGCCTGGAGGTCCTGAAGTCAGAACTGGCTGAGCAGGCCGTCTACGACCAGGAGAGGTGCGTGGGCTTCTTTCAGGAAGTGTTCAGTGATCTTCCTTGAAAGGATGAGAGAAAGCCATCTTCAATCAGATGAGTGTACTGTTTCAAATGCAACATTAGGAAAACTGAGTGACAGGGTGGAGCGTATATGGGCTTTACTGAGCACACTGATACCATCTTGAACTGAACTGAATTGTTCTTTCATTAGGAGTCACTACAATCATTTTGACCATTCTGCTACTCTAACGTGCTTTCTGTCTGTTTCTGTACCTCTAGCCATTTGGTTGCTGAAAGATTAATGTCAGATTTCTAATGTGTATGATTATAAGAAGCAGTTGTCTTTTTTAATCTGGTTATTTTAGGATTGTTTTTCTTTTCTTTATTATTAGAGCCAGCAGAGTACATTCTGTCTGTACTGGCTTCTTTTTTTCATCAGTCCCTTTAAATGGTTTGTTTTGTATTTTTTCCACATCTTTCCTGGGTTCCAGAAAATGTGTGAAAAAGAAAGGCAAAAGGCCTGGGTATGTAAGTGGGTGTAGGGTATGTTGTGTTTTGGTGGAGGACTGTCTGTGTGTCTGGACTTCCAGTAACCAGTCCACTGCAACTGTTTTGGGACAATGTTTTGAGGGAAGCATTGCGGAGCTGTTGTGATGCTGTGTGGTGTGTTTGCTGGTTGATCATGCTGATGTGTTTTCGGGGAAGCAAAGGTGGAGTTGTCGTGATGGTGTTTAGTGTGTTTGATGGTTGTCAATGCTGATGTGTGGTTTTCACCTCTGTGTCCACCGACTGGAACTGCAGCTTCTGACAGACACTAAAAAATCCCCAACCTCAGCTGACTGTGACCCTGATGCTGTGCTTTGAACAGAGAGAAATACAACACACTGTTGACCGTGTGCAGAGAGTACTGACTGTGACTCTGATGCTGTGCTTTAACATAGTGAAATACCAGCACATTGCTGACATTGTGCAGAGAGTACTGACTGTGACTCTGATACTGTGGTTTAACAGAGTGAAATACTGGCACACACATCACTGTTGACATTGTGCACAGAGTACTGACTGTGACCCTGGTGCTGTGGTTTGACAGAGTGAAATACCAGCACATTGCTGACCTTGTGCAGAGAGTACTGACTGTGACCCTGATGCTGTGGTTTGAACAGAGAGAAATACCAGCACACTGTTGACCGTGTGCAGAGAGTATTGACTGTGACTGATGCTGTGGTTTAACAGAGTGAAATACCAGCACACTGCTGACCTTGTGCACAGAGTACTGTCTGTGACCCTGATGCTGTGGTTTAACAGAGTGAAGTACCGGCACACACAGCTGGAGGAGAAGCTGGAGGAGAGGAGGAAGGAGGAGGAGAAGAAGCATCAGGAGGAGGAGGAGAAGGAGAGACGGCTGGAGGCCCTCAGGGAACAGGTCAGACACACACTGATGTCAGCAGCATGCTGAAACCTCTCTTCTTCTTTTTTCTACACATCTCTTCTGCTGTTTCTCTTTGTGTGTGTGTGTGTGTGTGTGTGTGTGTGTGTGTGAGAGAGAGAGAGAGAGAGAGAGAGAGAGAGAGAGAGAGAGAATTTCTCCCACCTGAAAGTTTGGTCTTTTTCCTAGCCAATTAATTAATTCTTATATATATTACTGTTGGTGAAATTTTCCTGAATTTTGCTCTGGCAATTTTCTGCACAAGTTTCTTTTTCTGTAAAAAAAAAAAAAAAAAAAAGAGAGAGAGAGAAAGAGGGAAGTTCTGTATGTATTTTTACGTTGAGAACTGGAAATTTGAGTAACTCTACCAGGAGAAAGTTATGGTTCATAGAATTTGTTTATAATTTTGCCGGGTCAGTTCTTTGCCATGGCTGGCATAATGTGCGGGTGCCACTATTTTCACCAAAACACAGTTACAAAGTTCACACACACACACACACACACACACACACACACACACACACACACACACACACACACTCATGTAAGCACACATGCAAACACCTAAAGCACTCCTACCTAGACACAGTTCGCAAAAGCATCACCCAGAGAATAAAGGAGTTTATTGCCTGAACCAGGGTTCTCAACTCCATATTATAAATCTAAGCCTTTTGAACAAATTCTAGTCATAACTTGCGCATCTTTTCACTTGCAAATTGCATTGCATATTTAATCACTCAGTATGTTGCTTAATCCTTTGTTCATAAACACTGGAGGTGTAAAAAATTAAATGTGAATTTTTTTGTGGTTGTGTGTGACATCACTTCAACTAAAGTCATGGGTGTGTGGTTTTTATGTTTTTAGGTGCGCGTTGTGGCTGAAAGCAATCCACTGAGAACCATGCAGGATACAAAGGTCAGTCATCTTTCGACATCCACTGTAACTCTGCTGTGCTGTAGCTGTTTTCCTGCAGCAGTTGTGGCTTATGAATCTTAGGCATCACATGGCTGTCACCTTTTTTCTTTTAATACTTCATTAATTGCTTGTGGAAAATCTAGGTTATCATACCAGGGTAAGGCTACAGCAGCTGCAAAAGCAGCACGACCCATTTATGCCTGTGTGCGCAGCATTTTTGTGTGTGCAGACAACTGTAGGGGTGCCAATGTTTGGTATTTCTAACATGCATCCAGATGTTGATGCATGCGATTGCATACAAGGGCTGTATGAGCACTAAAAGAATCTGCACTGAAAGTCGATTCTGGGAGAAAAATCCCTTGTCACACCACAGGATCTAACTTGCATCAGTGTTTCAACTGGCTTTTTGGTCTGACACTGTAACAACTGAGCAGACACGTACCCTTGGCAATGTGAGTGACAGTGTGTGTACACTGCAAACTGTGTTTCCTTCTGACCAACAGTCCTGGCATGCTCACCACACTGAAGATGAGGAACACGAGTACATCAGCATCCAGAAACCCTTGTTTGACATCCACAGCTTCACCTCCAAACAGGTAAGTTGGAAGTTTGTTGATGAGAGTTTCTGAGCTAGAACCCTGAGATAACCTCAGTATTGGGTGAAAAGGTAGTGTGTGCAACCTTTTCCCCACACCTGTACATAATGTGTTGCACACAGGTGCAGTGTTACCTGACACTTAGGCAGCTGTACTCTGACTTCGGGGATTTCAGTCATGCAGTTTGTCATGTCATGAAGATTATTATAGCTGGAAGTTGTGATATAGGACTCCGCATTTTGCAAGAGGGTGGGTGTGGGGGGCTGGTAGGGGGCTATCTTAAAACTGAAGGGGAGGGGCAAGTTCAAAAGTGCATCAGATTGGGATTATCTCAAAAGATTTTAAAGAGGGAGGAGGGACAGGAGTTTCACTTAAATGAAAACGGTTCAAACAAACAAAAATGAATAATTATAATAACAAATTGGGGAAATGTATTCCTTCATGCAGACTTTTTTTTTTTCCTTTCTCCATGCCATGTAATGGTGGACACAACTTGTCAATCAACCAGTCTCTAGCTTTGAGACTAGCCTTTTTATTGCAGACCTTTTTTTTCCTTTCTCCATGCCATGTAATGGTGGACACAACTTGTCAATCAACCAGTCTCTAGCTTTGAGACTAGCCTTTTTATTGCAGACTTTTTTTTCCTTTCTCCATGCCATGTTATGGTGGACACAACTTGTCAGTCAACCAGTCTCTAGCTTTGAGACCAGCCTTTTTATTGCAAACCTTTTTTTTCTAGAGTAAACAAAAACAGTAACTTATTGTGTTTAATATTTTTGGTTTTCTTGAAACTGTTCTCTGTGAACTGAGACTGAAGAAACTTTCTTCATTTAAAAAAAAAAAAAAAAAAAATTGGGGGAGTGAAATCCAATTTTTTTGGACAGCAAGTAAGCAGCTATGTAGAGACACCCTCTAGCTAGACATTGCTGTGCCCAAGAACGATCCCTAGTTATATGGAAATTGCTGTGCCCAAGAATGATCCCTAGTTAGATGGAAATTGCTGTGCCCAAGAACGGTCCCTAGTTAGATGGAAATTGCTGTGCCCAGGAACGATCCCTAGTTAGATGGAAATTGATATGCCCAAGAACGATCCCTAGTTAGATGGAAATTGATATGCCCAAGAACGATCCCTAGTTAGATGGAAATTGTTGTGCCCAAGAACGATCCCTAGTTAGATGGAAATTGATATGCCCAAGAACGATCCCTAGTTAGATGGAAATTGTTGTTGCTGTGCCCAAGAACGATCCCTAGTTAGATGGAAATTGTTGTTGCTGTGCCCAAGAACGATCCCTAGTTAGATGGAAATTGATATACGCAAGACTGGTCCCTAGAACAATCTCTAGTTAGATGGAAATTGTTGTTGCTGTGCCCAAGAACGGTCCCTAGTTCAATGTGCCTGAGAACGGTCCCAAGTTCAGTGGAAATTGTTGTGCCCAAGAATGATCCCTAGTTCGATGGAAATTGCTGTGCCCAAGAACGATCCCCAGTTAGATGGAAATTGCTGTGCCCAAGAACAATCCCCAGTTAGATGGAAATTGCTGTGCCCAAGAACGATCCCCAGTTAGATGGAAATTGCTGTGCCCAAGAACAATCCCCAGTTAGATGGAAATTGCTGTGCCCAAGAACAATCCCCAGTTAGATGGAAATTGCTGTGCCCAAGAATGATCCCTAGTTAGATGGAAATTGCTGTGCCCAAGAATGATCCCTAGTTAGATGGAAATTGCTGTGCCCAAGAATAATCCCTAGTTAGATGGAAATTGTTGTGCCCAAGAATGATCCCCAGTTAGATGGAAATTGCTGTGCCCAAGAATGATCCCTAGTTAGATAGTTTGATGGAAATTGCTTTGCCCAAGAATGGTCCCTTTTATTGTGCTTCAGATCACCAAAGACCCTCGCATGCGCCTGGAGCAGAAACTGCGAGATGCAGGTCTCCACAACAGCGAGTACGCTCGCTCCATCATGTCCCAAGTGAAGCCACTGCAGGCACCGAGAAAAGACACTGTGTCCACGCTCAGGTTGAAGGACAACCCCTGAGGCGTCTGCCAACTCGGCGCCTGGTGTCGACATTGGGCAAGGCGCCAAGGTCGCTAGAGACTGTTGTCTCTGCAATGGAGCCTCGTTGACTGTTGGTGGTGCTGATTCCCGTTTGCTTTGCTGTGATGTGTACATTGCTCACATTAAGCAATGCATAATGATGACAATAATACTGGTCATTTCTATAGCGCCCTATCTCAGACACCTTCAAGGGTGAGCACACTGCAGTGCATAGAGAGATGTACACATTTTCTAGGCTGCAAGTATTCTCCATGTTTTTGACATTAGTGTGGTGCAAAATACAGGATCCAAACACATAAAAGATTCAAAAGAACACTGATTTATTATGACATAGACAAAACAATGCACATTTTCAGGGAAATCCCCTTCTTCAGGCCACAAAACAACACTTAACAATGGTGAGACGGTTAAAAAGAATGAAAAATATGAAATAATTTATTATAAAAATACAGGTTTTGGCTGGATCTGCATTTAGGCAGCTGCAGCTTCACCACAGCGAGGATAAGATGTATCACAGAACTTAAAAATAATGGTATCATGTCTTTGGAGCAAGTTCACAAGTAAATTCTTGTTGGAATATTGTTCACCTTCTAGCTATGCACTTGGATGGGTTTCCTTTGTCAATGCTGCTGTGTCAGTCCTTTGTTGAATGTCTGAAGTAGTCCTTTGATGAGCTACCCATGTTGAGGTCTGCAAGACACCTCTTGTGTGGATTTCAAGGACTTGTACATAAACCAGTGTAATGTGTGGCTTATGCAAAACTATGCAGTCACCCATGGTCACGTAGTCTGTCTGTGGCTGTGATTGGCTGTGTAGATCTGGTTGTTGGTATGCTGGTTGGGTACGATGATCTAGATGTTGGGATGCTGTATCTAGTATACCTGTTTCTTTGGAGACAAATGCATTTTCAATCCTCTGCATGGGTGGACACAGTGTGTGGATGTTTTCATGTGACCAAACAGTGGTATGGCTACCAAAGCTGCGTTTTTTGTGTGCATGCAGTTGTTACTGCATGCAAGCGCACCCTGGGCTGTATGAATGTTGTAAGAGGGTCTGCACTGAAAGCAGGCTCTGGGAGAAAAACCGTTGCTGCACTGGGCAGTTGCTCAAAACTGCATCGGCAGTGCACCAGACCTGGCGCTCAGCTGAACGAGTTCCATCCCCACCTCATGTGGTGGTCTCTCATCAGGAGTTTTGCTGCAGTAGGCATGTATGTGTGTGTGTGTTTGTGTGTGTGCGAGTGTGTGCATGTCAATATGTGTGTTTATGTGTTCTGATGCACTGACATTTATCAAACTGATCAATATTCATTGTTTGCATTTTACATAAAGCATGCCCTGGAAGTTAATTATTATGCATTAATGCACATTTATCTGCAGATGCAGATAAGCCTGTTTATTTTTGTGATTAAAACTGTTGAACCAGTAAAGTTCCTTTGAAGTGATTACTTGTTTGTTACACAATAAGTGGTTTATGACTTCCATTTTCTTTCTGCTAATGAACCTGGCATAAATTATACTTATGTTTAAAGTTTATGTGTGAATTACGGACAGATTGATCATATTGTATGTTTAAAGCTCACCCCTCTTTGACAATGCTGTGTTGAGGAACACATGATGATCTCCCCCCCCCCCCCCAACACACACAAACTGAACAATAAATTCACATTCAGACTCATTATTTATTCAGTCTTTGAAACAGGCACATATAATCAGGCTGATGGCATGTTCACATTCATTCAGTTGTTGTGTACACATCTACATTAAACCATTGCTGTTTGCAAAATTGCATATGGAAATGACCAAAGTTGAGGTTGTGCTCATTCAAAGAACTGGGGATATTTCTTGAGAAGTTCTTCCCCAAACTCTTCTGATCGGAAACCACTGGTCATCCCCTGTAACAAAAGTAAAAACAAAACCTTTAGCCACATTTGCAAAGAACTTTGAAGAGGCAGTCACTGCACCGTCTTTGAACATAGTAATGGTATTTTGCCAGCAGTTTTAATCAGTGAAATATTTTTCTGTTGTTCCTAGTTATACCTGTATAGATATAAAAAATCTAAAAAAATCTTTCACTACGGCTAAAAACAACTATATATATAAACACCTAAGACTGTCTGTCTGTCTCACTCTCTTTACAACCCCCACCCCAACATATTAGGCACTCAAAATATATGAACACACACAGCAATACAAACCTCACCTTGGGTAAGAAGTAATTTAACATTTAATGCCCAACGTACCAACCTTTTGGTTTGGTTTGGTTTAGTGTTGCTTTACGTCCACAGAGGCGAGTTGGCCTATTAGGGACGAAATCCAACCTTTCACACTACAGCTAGTTAATGTACCATTACGATGAATATGCACACATATATTTCCCTCTAAATCTGGCAGCCCAGAACACAACTTTTTAAGGAATTACAGACTTTTGGGGATGCCAGTCCCTTCACATAAACCTGGCTGCTGAAAACTGCAACCCTAAAATTTCTACCCAGTTAAATGGAACACCGACCTTGGTCTTCTTGTTAGGTTTGCTGGGCAGAGATGTGGGAAACGAGTCCTGGTTTCTGATGTGTCTGAATACTTCAGATGGTGTCCTGAAAAATCATCACTGTGAAGTGTGGGTATGTTCCAGCACATACTATGGTACTGCTTAATCTTATCAGAGCCATTACAATACAAAGCACAAGCTGTATCACATCTACAGTCACTGCCTCAATCATTGCCAGAAACCTATTAACCTTGGAGCCTGAGACCTGCAAATGACCTAAACAAGTACAGTGCTAAAACAGTCTTCAGAAATGAAAATAATGGGACATTTTGAAAGGACAGATGAGTGGGCCATTTGTATGAGTGGAATGAGCAACTGAAGAAAATCGCCAATTTTAAGCCTGAAAGCGCAGTGTGTCTTTTCAAAAAATTTACGGACCAAAGAAGTTGTGATGTTAAAAATACTTTAAAAAATCACCACCATGCGCCAGTGACTGAAAGCTTTGTGGAATTTGAGGGTTGAGAAACCACAAGGTAAACTAATCACTGCATGCATTACATCAGCATAACCCCATGTTGAAACATGTGACAGAGCAAAGCTTACTTTTTGGACAGTTCTCCATGGTCTGATGAACTCTTGTGTAGCAAAGCATTGGCAAGACGTTTCACATCTGGATGATAGTGTTTCTGTGGACATATTGAAACAGTAAACAAGTTCAGTTAGAAATAAGCAGGAGAGGAAGGAAGGAAGACAACTGTTTTCATTGCCAAGTCAACCATGGCGGTAACATCAGGGCAAAAATCGGGAGAGTCAGCTCTCCCTCTACTTCAACTTTCTTCCCCCTCCATTAGTAATATACATTAGGGGTTGCACTGCTTTCTAGTGATTTGCATCAACATTATGTATTTTGCGTCAGTGGTATGAAAAATGCATACAGCACAACCTAGAATTACTGAACAAACAGCTAAATATGATTAGAGTAACTTGACTGCAGCAGTACTCATAAGTTAAAAGTGAGCAGACAAAACTAGTTAAAAGAAAGTCTAACCGTGCACAAAAAAGTGGAAATGTTCAGTGAATTTGCCATTTACAAATGGTTTCAATCGTAAGTGACATTTTTCCGAAGATAAACTGTGCAGCAGAATATGTGTCAGTAAACCCCAGTTCTTGTCTACCATGGGACTTGGTAATGAGATGAAGTTCAAATTGAGGCTACTGCCATTTTCTCTTGTTCATATTCTGTGTCTATGCACATTTTGTTTTCAGTTTCGTAATCTTCAACCTTTGAGTAAATGCTGATATATGCTGACAGTATGACTAGGCAAAGTGGCTTGTTCCAAATCCTTTTTCTGTCGATTGACTGGAAAATATCACTGATCAGTTTGGCAAGGTACGCGGTTTTTGGTTAGTCTAATATGGAGATCAATTCTTCTTCCAGGTACAGTTTCTTTAGGATTCAGTTTCAAATTATTGTTTTTTGAGAAAGTATATGAATTTTATTCACAGACAGGGTGCTACCGACTATTAGGTGCAGGGATAAGACTTGAGGGTGAAAAAATGTCACCTCACAGTCTGAAAATTACGCCAGCTTGCATGTTTATTTTGTCATTGTCCAGATTCCGCCCTTCATTGACTGGACTTGCAATGTGTGGCGAAGAGGAGTGTGGGGCCACGGCTGACTGAGATGACACCAAAGACTGTCAGCTGTGTAGTGATATGGTTTTTGGTGACACTCTGCAAGTAGAGCTAGTGTTGAGTGATACGGCAGCCACAGTGAGCCATAACTTGTTTAATTGGTGTTCAGTCATTTTGCGTAGGGTGACGCAGCAATGTGGCTAAAATGCGAACAGCACCCGAAAAATGGAATATTTACACAAAATTTAGCCATGAGTGCAACCGCTGATGCATCCTTTAGCAGGAAGTTCAGGTTGTGCTGCAGAGAGTGAGCTGGTTTGGCCTAGCAGTAAGGTGATAGGCTGGTAAGCAGAAGGACCTCGGCTCAATTCCGCTTCAGCTCTCCCTTCTGACACTGTCTTGTGACTTTGTCCCTTACAATTAATGAAACATTAATGATTGGTATATAATCTCCCTCTTCCCCCACCTCCGTTCACCCGTCCGTAATAGGCCTTACGGTTCCTGTGGACGTAAAACACCATGAAAGAAGAAATGCTGCAGCATTGGCTGTGTTGGATGTTCTGAATGTACACACCCACACACCAGCTGCTGAAACACAAAGACCAAGACACCAACCCTCAGGGCATGCAGCTCCCACAGGACGGCGCTGTTGGCATGGCAATGCTCTGGCTCCTGAAGATAGGGCATGTAGACACCGCTTCCCTCCGCCTCTTGGTCGAACAGGATGTCTGCATACGGAAACATCTGCACAGGCACGCTGGTTCCATTATCCACAACCACCATGACAGCTGGCTTGAGGACCACTGGCAAAGGAGGACTTCAGAAACGGAGTGCATTACAGCATCCCATCATGTAGAAAGCTAGCCCCTCCCACCCTACCCCCCCCCCCCCCCCCCCCCCACCTGACAGCAACCAGAAATCTAGCATATTCAGACACTGGGACAGGGTTTATAAAAATATTTTTCTTCTCCAAGATCATTACTGCTTTTATTCTTTTAAACATATTTTTTCAAAGATCACAAAGTTTAGTTTCCTGAAAAGCAAGGATAGTATACAGAAGCAGAAAATGGCTGGATCTAATGAGAGCACTGACTGTAAACAGTGGTGAAGTAAGCACCACTCCAGGCATGAAAGGAGGAAGGCTATGAACGTTACAGGGTGGGTAATGAAAAAAGGACTGACCGAGACCATGCATCGTGCGGTGGCCAGGTAAGCGGCAGAGGCCTGTGGCAGCTGATGCAGACCCATTGTGGTCAGTCTCTTGATGAAGGCCAGCACGCGCTGCTGGGTCACCTGTCACAGGCACATTCTCTTACACACTGACACAGCACATGACTGTCACAGGCACAGTCTCTCACACACTGACACAGCACATGACTGTCATAGGCACAGTCTCTCACACACTGACACAGCACATGACTGTCACAGGCACAGTCTCTCACACACTGACACAGCACATGACTGTCACAGGCACAGTCTCTCACACACTGACACAGCACATGACTGTCATAGGCACAGTCTCTCGCACTGTCACAGGCACAGTCTCTCACACACTGACACAGCACATGACTGTCATAGGCACAGTCTCTCACACTGACACAGGCACATTCTCTTACACACTGACACAGCACATGACTGTCTTAGGCACATTCTATTACACACTGACACAGCACATGACTGTCATAAGCACAGTCTCTCACACTGACACAGCACATGAATGTCACAGGCACAGTCTCTCACACACTGACACAGCACATGACTGTCACAGGCACAGTCTCTTACACACTGTCACAGGCACATGACTGTCACAAGCATATCCGCTTCCACAGTGACAACACATGACCACTCAAACAACTTACCAGTCACAAGCATAGCCTCTTACACAATGAAAGAACAGATGACTGTCACAAGCATAGCCTCTTACACATACACACTGACAGAACAGATGACTGCTTTGAGCAGTTCACCTTCTGCAAGTGACGTAACAATAGGTATCTCACAGTGTTGCCCATGGGAATACAGTCATGGTGGTGACACTGACAGTGTAACGTGATTCTGGTGGTGACACTGACAGTGTAACGTGATTCTGGTGGTGACACTGACAGTGTAATGTGATTCTGGTGGTGACACTGACAGTGTAACATGATTCTGGTGGTGACACTGACAGTGTAATGTGATTCTGGTGGTGACACTGACAGTGTAACATGATTCTGGTGGTGACACTGACAGTTACACAATTCTGGTGGTGACACTGACAGTAATGTGATTCTGGTGGCATCACTGACAGTAATGTGATTCTAGTGGTGACACTGACAGTGTAACATGATTCTGGTGGTAACACTGACAGTGTAACGTAAAGTGCAGGCTTCCCCACGACCTAACTCGCTGGGATGCCCCACCAGCATCCCTCCAGAGACAACCTGGCATTGCAACTGTCAGCAAAACAAAAAAACTCAACAAAGAACAAACAATGTGCCCCTCCAGAGAAAACTTGGCATTACAACTGTCAACAAAACAAAAAACGTCAACAAGAACAAACAATGTGCCCTCCAGAGACAACTTGGCATTGCAACTGTCAACAAAACAAAAAACGTCAACAAAGAACAAACAATGCAAACAGCTATGCTACCTGTTTCCTGCGTTTGATGATGGAAGCATCCACACACTCCAGAACAATGGCTGCATCATCGGGTGAGGTGGCTGGGAGCAAACAGAGAGCATCAAGGTATGTAGCAGTGCATGCTACCTATCACTCAACGCATCTGGGAACTATCAAAATGCTTCTAAAATGGGGCCACAAATGAAGAAGCAATGTTACTTGTTATCCTGAAAACAGAAAAATGTGCAAATGTTTCCATCTACTGTTCTGTGTGGTTGTTTTTAAAACAAATACACAGCACAAGTACTTTTTTTTAGCTTTGGAGTTGAGCGCCCCAAGTGGCAGCCATGCTGGTTTGCTCTTTATCAATGAAGAGCAGAAAAAGTTGGCTCATTATGTAACATGCTTCTGCCACACACACTGAATGTTCACAATGTCACAGACACAGAAAGACAGAGGTAAACGGCAGTGCTTACAGCTGCACCACCTTCAAACACTGATTTCCAACAAAGCTGACCAAAAATCAAATGGAAACTGCTGAGTGTGTTTCCATTCCAGTCCTATCATTAAGGGTTGTGACGTCTCTCAGCTTGGGGGTCCTCTTTACTGTACAGTTTGCCTCAGAAGATGTAGAAATGCAGGGACAGAATGCACACAAATATCTGAATCACTTTGTCCTGAGCAAAATTTCCTCTTTAAGGAGCTTGTCAAACTCCAGGCATCGGCATACAGTTACAGAATCCTTCCTCTGGCCACTGTTATAACTGTAACGTCATGGGTTTTTCTGGGTGATCAAATCAGTTGCATTATGGGGTTTTGTTGGTGATCAAATCAGTTATGTCCTGGCTTTTTGTTGGTGATCAAATCCTAGTAGGTTTATAACCATGCAGACAACTCAAATTGTTTCATGCTGTGTTTCTCTTAATCTTATAACTGCTCACAATGCTTACACCAGCACAAATAAAACCCAAATAAAACCCAGGTCATTCAAACTGAGAACTGACTTTTTACCACTGTCGGAGGTGCCCGATGTTTACATGCATGCTTCAGTGCTACGCTGCTTCCACAGTCTTAGCACTCCAACTCTGTGCAAATTTCATGGAAGGTGCTAAGAGCGTGAGACACGCAGGGGTGAGTTCAGCACAGATACACAGAGATAAGGGGTGCCTCTCCAATGGACTAACCAGTTACAGCAGAGTTGGTCAGAAGGTGCCCAAAAGTGAGACTTGGAGTGTGGGAGTTTACCTGAAGCGGGTTACAGACAAAACAGAAGACAGAAAAAGGAAGAAGCGGAAAGTTTTACCAGCGCTAATGGCCAGCATTGCCTTGTAGAGATGCGTGTAGAACTTCATGGGGTCGATGGTCAGTGCTGACCCCTGTCCACTCAGTATCCTGAATGCTGTCTGCACGCAGTGAAGGGTCTCTGTCTGCTTCAGCTTCTGTCACAAAACAGTGGCCAGCTTATTTCATCTGTTGTCATCTACTGTCCCCACCCCCCTCCCACCCAGCTCCTGCCACAAAACAATGGCCAGCTTATTTCATCTGTTGTCATCCACTGTCCCCACCCCCCTCCCACCCAGCTCCTGCCACAAAACAATGGCCAGCTTATTTCATCTGTTGTCATCCACTGTCCCCACCCCCCTCCCACCCAGCTCCTGCCACAAAACAGTGGCCAGCTTATTTCATCTGTTGTCATCCACTGTCCCCACCCCCCTCCCACCCAGCTCCTGCCACAAAACAATGGCCAGCTTATTTCATTCGTTGTCATCTACTGTCCCCACCCCCCTCCCCACCCAGCTCCTGCCACAAAACAATGGCCAGCTTATTTCATCTGTTGTCATCTACTGTCCCCACCCCCCTCCCACCCAGCTCCTGCCACAAAACAATGGCCAGCTTATTTCATCTGTTGTCATCCACTGTCCCCACCCCCCTCCCACCCAGCTCCTGCCACAAAACAGTGGCCAGCTTATTTCATCTGTTGTCATCCACTGTCCCCACCCCCCTCCCACCAAGCTCCTGCCACAAAACAATGGCCAGCTTATTTCATCTGTTGTCATCCACTGTCCCCACCCCCCTCCCACCCAGCTCCTGCCACAAAACAATGGCCAGCTTATTTCATCTGTTGTCATCCACTGTCCCCACCCCCCTCCCACCCAGCTCCTGCCACAAAACAATGGCCAGCTTATTTCATCTGTTGTCATCTACTGTCCCCACCCCCCTCCCACCCAGCTCCTGCCACAAAACAATGGCCAGCTTATTTCATTCGTTGTCAAGTACTGCTCCCCCCCTCCTGTCACAAAACAGTGGCCAGCTTATTTCATCTGTTGATCCCGAGTCTGGTGCTCTAACCACTGAGCTGTCCCTGCTATTGTTGACTCTGTTTTTCGTATTGTGTGCTTCTGGCTCACATTAGGTGTAAGCACATTATAAATACTCTTTTACATCACATTGCCAAATACCCCATGTTCACCTTTCCATCAGGGAAGAACTAACAGCCGGTGGCATGGTAACACAGATACTGCACAATAGTAGCAGAATAATTGAAATGATGATTGTGGCTACTCCTAATGGAAGAAAAAGAGGAATGATGATAACAATGATGATGATGATGTCCAGTCATGAAGTGCACTGACTCCATTAACAGACAAAAATAAAAGACACAAAAGATACATGTATACATTATCCTGGTCTCTATGTACATAGTTGTAAAAAACAAAAAACAAAAATGAAGAAGATAAAAAGATAAACGGTTTTCTAAGCATCAGTCATCCTTACCCCTGATTCAATCAGTTTGTTGAAGACAGCATAGAGATCATGGAAGAAATCAACACTGATCAGATGAGTGAACCTGAAAAAGCAAACACAGGTTATTGAGACAGCTACTGTTAATCACACAAACAGCAAACACTATTTAAACAAGAAACAGTGATCACTCATAGTCACACAGCAAATGCAGATTGCATTCCAAAACATGAAATGCATTTACTGATCACTAAAACAGCAAATATTGACCACTCAAACAAAATATTTCAATTGCTCAGACAGCCTGTATCAACCACACCTAAAGGATTAGGATAAAGATAACCTGTATCCACCACACCTAAAGGATTCAGATAAAGATGACCTGTATTAACCACACCTAAAGGATTAGGATAAAGATGACCTATATCAACCAAACCTAAAGGATTAGGATAAAGATAGCCTGTATCAACCACACCTAAAGAATTAGGATAAAGACAACTTGTATCAACCACACCTAAAGGATTAGGATAATGATAACCTGTATTAACCACATCTAAAGGATTAGGATAAAGACAGCATGTATCAACCACACCTAAAGGATTATGATAAAGGATCACAGCTCTGTTCTGAGCCTCAGACTGGTACCCAGAACAGAGCAGCCTACCAGCACTGTTCTAAGCCTCAGACTGGGACCCAGAACAGAGCAGCCTACCAGCACTGTTCTAAGCCTCAGACTGGTACCCAGAACAAAGCAGCCTACCAGCACTGTTCTAAGCCTCAGACTGGTACCCAGAACAAAGCAGCCTACCAGCACTGCTCTAAGCCTCAGACTGGTACCCAGAACAAAGCAGCCTACCAGCACTGTTCTAAGCCTCAGACTGGTACCCAGAACAAAGCAGCCTACCAGCACTGCTCTAAGCCTCAGACTGGGACCCAGAACAGAGCAGCCTACCAGCACTGCTCTAAGCCTCAGACTGGTACCCAGAACAAAGCAGCCTACCAGCACTGTTCTAAGCCTCAGACTGGTACCCAGAACAAAGCAGCCTACCAGCACTGCTCTAAGCCTCAGATTGGTACCCAGAACAAAGCAGCCTACCAGCACTGTTCTAAGCCTCAGACTGGTACCCAGAACAAAGCAGCCTACCAGCACTGCTCTAAGCCTCAGACTGGTACCCAGAACAAAGCAGCCTACCAGCACTGTTCTAAGCCTCAGACTGGTACCCAGAACAAAGCAGCCTACCAGCACTGCTCTAAGCCTCAGACTGGTACCCAGAACAAAGCAGCCTACCAGCAGAGTTGGTACTCACCTGGCCAGTGCCTCCAGCACCACGGGCAGCAGCGGAGACTTCTCTTCCCTCTTCAGCACGTTGAAAAATGTGGTGAACATCGTCTCCACAATCTGGGTGTGCTGGAACAAGCAGGGGGGTGGGGGGAGGGGAAGTCAAAAGACTGTACAAAACCATGACAACTACACTCAAAGATGGATGGGGAAGTCAATAAGTAACTTGGTGTTTTACACCCAATGAACCATTACAGTTATATCAGGGCAAAAACCGATGGGGAAGTCAAAAGACTGTACACCCCTGAAAACTACACTCAAAGACGGATGGGGAAGTAAGTAACTTGGTGTTTTATGCCCAGTCAACCATTACAGTTATATCAGGGCAAAGACGGATGGGCAAGTAAAGACAATATACCCCTGACAACTACACCCAAAGACAGAAGGGGAAGTAAGTAAGTAACTTGGTGTTTTACGCCCTATCAACCATTATGCAGAATGTAGGCTGATCACTTTGAGTTGCTTTTGAGGGTGAAAGAGGCAAAAGAGAAAGATGCAGAATGTAGACTGACCACTGAGGGTGAAAAAGGCAGAAGAAAAAGACACAGAATGTAGGCTGACCACTGAGGGTGAAAGAGGCAAAGGAGAAAGATGCAGAATGTAGACTGACCACTGAGAGTGAAAGAGGCAGGAGAGAAAGATGCAGAATGTAACTGACCACTGAGGGTGAAAGAGGCAGAGGAGAAAGATACAGAATGTAGACTGACCACTCTGAGTCGTTGTTCCTTGTCTTGTGTTGCCCGTGTTTCCTGCAACTCTTTCTCCAGCTCTTCTGTCAGCTTCAGGCGCTGAAACACCAGAGTCCAAAACACGGTATGCTTAAGACCATCCCACTAAACAAGGTATGCTTAAGACCATCCCACTAAACAAGGTATGCTGGAAACTGTCCCACAAAACAAGGTATGTTTAAGATTGTCCCACAAAACAAGGTATGTTTAAGACTGTCCCACAAAACAAGGTATGCTGAAGTCAGAAGAGTGCCCCACAAAACAAGGTATGTTTAAGATTGTCCCGCAAAACTTGGTATGACACAGACTGTCCCACAAAATAAGGTATGTGGAAGACTGTCCCAAAACACAAGGTATGCTGAAGATTGTCCCACAAAACAAGGTATGGGCAACTGTCCCACAAAACAAGGTATGCTGAAGATTGTCCCACAACACAAGGCATGCTGAAGACTCCCACAAAACAATGTGTGTGGAAGATTTTCCCACAAAACAAGGTATGTTGAAAACTGTCCCACAAAATAAGATATACTGAAAACCATCCCACAAAACAAGGTATGCTGAAAACTGTCCCACAAAACACAGTATGCTTAAGACCATCCCACTAAACAAGGTATGCTGAAAACTGTCCCACCAAACAAGGTATGCTGAAGGCCGTCCCACAAAACATGGTATATAACACAGACTGTCCCAGAACATAATCCCCATAATCCAGATGCTGCATGCAGGTGTTCCAGATGAGTAAATTTCTACAAGGCAGAACAAATCTCTTGACCTCGTCTTCAAAGAGGAATAAACTTTATGGGGTGGTGGTTTCTGCCTGAGGTTGCACTGCTAGTGCAAGTTTCCGCTAAACCCCATCAGCCAACAAACACTGCACCTTTCTGTCCCTTCGAGATAATTTCTGGAACTTTTCTTTCCTTTTCATCTTCTTGCTTTCTGTTTTGTCCATGTTGATTTCCTTGATCTTCAGACTCAGCAGTGTCTGCAGCACCTGCGGGCAGTAAAAATATTGACTACAATATGAGGGAAGATTGAGATCAATGAAAATGCTAAGTGATACATGGGGGTGGAGGGTGGGGAAGTGGGGGGGGGGGAGGGCATGTGACTCCCCACTACAACAAGCATGGGGCATGTAATAACAATAATATTCATCAATACTTAGAAGTGCCTAACCTGCGCTGGTCCTAAGCACTTACACAGTCTTTAAATGTACACATTCTCAAGATTCAGTGCACACACATACACACGCACACACACATACACAGTCATATATCAGGGCAATGGGACTGGAGAAAAGGTTTGAAAAGAGAAACGTTTTCAAAGAAGATTTTTTTTTAAACTGAAAGAGGTAGAATGATGGACAGAAACTGGGAGTTGCTTCTTTATGGCTTCTTACTAAAACCAGTGCAGGGTGTGTCAGAGAGACTCTACACTAAGCCAGTATGGCATACATAAGACTAAACTAGTATGGCACATATAAGATTAAGTGAGATTCCCCACTAAAACTAGCACTAGGCATGCAAGAGAGATTCCCCACTAAAACTAGCACTAGGCGTGCAAGAGAGATTCCCCACTAAAACTAGCACTAGGCATGCAAGAGAGATTCCCCACTAAAACTAGCATTAGGCATGCAAGAGAGATTCCCCACTAAAACTAGCACTAGGCGTGCAAGAGAGATTCCCCACTAAAACTAGCACTAGGCATGCAAGAGAGATTCCCCACTAAAACTAGCACTAGGCGTGCAAGAGAGATTCCCCACTAAAACTAGCACTAGGCATGCAAGAGATTCCCCACTAAAACTAGTGCTGGGTGCACAAGACACTCTCCACTAAAACTAGTGCTGGGTGCACAAGACACTCTCCACTAAAACTAGTGCTGGGTGCACAAGACACTCTCCACTAAAACTAGTGCTGGGTGCACAAGACACTCTCCACTAAAACTAGTGCTGGGTGCACAAGACACTCTCCACTAAAACTAGTGCTGGGTGCACAAGACACTCTCCACTAAAACTAGTGCTGGGTGCACAAGACACTCTCCACTAAAACTAGTGCTGGGTGCACAAGACACTCTCCACTAAAACTAGTGCTGGGTGCACAAGACACTCTCCACTAAAACTAGTGCTGGGTGCACAAGACACTCTCCACTAAAACTAGTGCTGGGTGCACAAGACACTCTCCACTAAAACTAGTGCTGGGCATGCAAGAGAGATTCTTTGGCAGGTCAGCTGTGAAGCAATGTGTGCACTTAATGTGTACTCTCCCTGGCTTTTGTGATGATCACCTATTACATTTATATAGAACAATGTTGGTCTTTTGTTGCTGGTTCTTCTTGTGTGTGAATGTTGATTTTGTCTTTGTTTGTTTGTTTGTTTGTTTTGTTTAGACTGTTCTGTATGATGTTTTTATTTTATTTTTATAGCAGATATGCAAATCTGTACTTTGCCTATATGCAACATACGCTTGTTGACGGTGCCACTAATTAAGTTTGGATAGTATTTTTACTTCTTATCTTGAATAAATTCCTGTTTGAACCAAAAGAACACTACAAAAATTACTGTACATGTGTAAGTTACCGATGCTCATGTAAACAATAATACCTGAAAAATGTGGAGGGGTTAAGGTGGGTGGGTGGTTGGAATTCTGTAGAATATTATGAAGTATACTGAGAGAAATGAATGAACATGGCAACAAGACCCAGACAGGAGAGTTCCTTTACCTTGGGCTGAACGTGAAACTTCCGGCTCTTCAGTAACCTGGCCATGGCTTTCACAATCTGTAAAATGGAACAAATTCCTGATATTGTATAACAAGACATCATGCTGGAAAAAAGAAAGAGGTCCACAGCATCTTCTGGCAAGGTCCTGCAGAAGCAGAAGGTAATGCCCTTGGTTCTGACAATGCAGAGCTACAAAGGGCTCCCTCTGTAAAGCCTGGAATAGGTCAGAATAAAGCCTGGACGCTTCATGTGCTACCAGGTGTTCTGCCTTTCTAAGCTCTGCCTCCACTGATTCCGTAAGGCTTCATTTATTTTCAATGTTTTTCTAACGTAAAGTGATATGATCACGAACAATCATATGATCATGAACAATCAATCAGACTTGCCTTGTGATTTCAGTCTTCCACTTGTACACTTGTAATAAATATTTCAGTATTCAGTTTCAAAACTGTATAATATTGAATCTATCCAGATGGATCTTTTCTTCTTAAGCAGTTCACACAGGTTATGCACACAGTGTCTTCGTTATAGTCAGACATTTGTTCTCACCTCCAAAATGACTTCCCCTGATTTATCGGCAATGAAAATATCTTTGACTGCCTGGCAAACTGTGTCTGAAAGCTGGAAATGAAAGAGGTACAGCATAAACATGGTATCAAGAAGAGGTACGCCATAAACATAGTAACAAGAAGATGAGTGGCATAACATGACAACAAGAAGAGGTATGGAATAAACATAACAAGAAGAGATATGAAATAAACATGACAATGAGAGGGGACATAGCATACACATGACAACAGGAAGAAGAACGGCATAAACATGACAACAAGAAGAGGTATGGAATAAACATAACAAGAAGAGATATGAAATAAACATGGCAATGAGAGGGGACATGGCATACACATGACAACAGGAAGAAGAACGGCATAAACATGACAAGAAGAGGTATGGCATAAACATGACAAGAAGAAGATATATGGCATAAACATGACAAGAAGAAGAGATATGGCATAAACATGACAACAAGAATGGCAAATGCAAAATTTATGGTCAGAGCAATTTGGTTGAAAATGTTATTATAGATAAATAACCTCTTTATGATTTAAAACAAATAAATTATGCTGCTTTTACCTTGAAATGATGTCCACTCACTGAAACTAGTATGAATAGTTAGAGACCAACACAGCCTACCCTCATACAAATGTTAACAGATCTTTAGTAAATGATGTCTGACAAAATGCTAATATTAAACAGACAAGAATAGAACTACATACTGACATTTAAGGAACACCGTACATATGAATTTTCAATGAATAAGCACAGATAATGAATATAACACACATACTACACACATGCAATAAAGCAAAAAGTTAAAAAAATGACCAACAACAAAATTAACACCAAACATGATTACATGAAAGAGAATGCCCCCCTGCCCCACACACACACATTGTGGTGCAGGAAACCAGAATTGAACTTTGGATGTCTACACACACTCACACAGACACACGTTGGACATACATAAACAAACACAACACACACACACGACCATTGTGGTGCAGAAGACCATGAGTGACCTTTGGATGTTTACACACACACACAGACACACTGGACATGCACATGCTGGACACACATAAACAGGCACATCACACACACACAATACACACACACTGTGGACCAGGACTAACCTTTGGATGTCTGTGGGTCATGAGGGGCACAAGGAACGTGATGACGTCACTGCGGTAGTTGAAGTGTGGGTGTGTCGTCAACAACTTACACATGCACTGCACTGCCACAGCAGCCAGGTCCTGGAGAAAATACCAAAGGTCCCAATGGAAAACTGGTAAAGTGCTGACATGGTACTGGTCATGATTCTACCACAGTGCCTCAGTATGACAGTGTCTGCAAGAGAGAATGTGTTTGCATGTGCACGTGTCTGTAAACATGTTATGCATATTTGTATACATCTAGAGCTGTGCGTATTACCACTACATTCTGGTGAGGACGGGAGACATCACAAAAACAAACCTTCAGCATGGCAGTGTCTGTAAGACAAATGTGTTTGCATATTCATGTGTCTGTAAAGCTGAGAAGAAAAAAAAAGCAGCATATCTCTATGCATGTCTAGAGCTGCATGTGTTACCATTGCTTTCTGGTGTGGCAGGGAGATGTCACAAAAACCAAGCCTCTTCAGTCTCAGGGAGTTCTCAAAAGACTTCCCTGCACAGCAAACAAAACAAAAGGTCAGCAAATCAAACAGTTTACAAGTCCATTAAACTCAAAAGGCAGGATATAATGGGGTAAGGGGAGGGTAAGGGGGAGAGGGGGGGGGTTAAATTGTCCTTAAAACTTAATTTTGTTTGTTGATAATTGGGGATGGGCTGGAGATGGGAGCGTGAAAATTGTAAAAAAAATAATTAAAAAAATTGTGGTGGGGGGGGGGGGGCGGCAGCAGGTGTTACTGTCAAATTAAAAAGCAGGGAAGGGGGCAGAACTGTTTCTTGCAGTCAGTCAAAAAGCAAGCTTGTGTTGGCAGACAAAAATCTCCAGCCCTCTCACCTCATGCCGCAAGGATATGTGCATTTCAGACTTTTGGGTTTGCTGGCATGTTTTCAATAGTGTATACTGCTGGCATGTTTTCAATAGTGTATACTGCTGGCATGTTTTCAATAGTGTATACTGCTGGCATGTTTTCAATAGTGTATACTGCTGGCATGTTTTCAATAGTGTATACTGCTGGCATGTTTTCAATAGTGTATACTGCTGGCATGTTTTACCTGCAAAACATTTCTTCTTTTTTCTCTCTCTCTCTTTTTCAGTGCGTAAAGTGTTTTATTTTCATCCCTCCACCTCATAGCAGGTCCTCTGATGCCATACTCTGATGTGACAAGATCTAACACCAGCAGTCAAAGTGCAGCTGTCTGAATGAAGGAGGAAGTACATATGCAGGTATTTCACCCCTTAACTGCCCTGCCCAGACATTTTTCCAGACTGAAAGGTGCACATAAAGGCACGCACACAGAACATCTGCTGGGCCTTTAACAAGGCTATTTTCCATACTGCTCATTTTGATGCAAATCCCTCCTTGTGCTCAAAGCTATACAAATTCAAACTGCATCTTTTACTGCTTGGCATGTGGCATTGTATGAATGTATGGCACTTGTCAGTGAAGGGCATATGGCACTGTATGAAGGTATGGCAGTGAAGGGCATATGGCATTGTATGAATGTATGGCAGTAAAGGGCATCTGGCATTGTATGAATGAATGGCAGTAAAGGGCATATGGCATTGTAATTGTATGAATGGATGGCAGTAAAGGGCATATGGCATTGTATGAATGTATGACAGTAAAGGGCGTATGGCACTGTATGAATGGATGGCACTAAAGGGCATATGGCATTGTAATTGTATGAATGTATGGCAGTAAAGGGCATATGGCATTGTATGAATGTATGGCAGTAAAGGGTATAAGGCACTGTATGAATGCATGGCAGTAAAGGGCATATGGCACTGTAATTTATATGAATGTATGGTTGTGAAGGGCATATGGCATTGTATGAATACATGGCAGTAAAGGGCATGTAGCATTGTATGAATGCATGGCAGTAAAGGGCATACGGCATTGTAATTTGTATGAATGTATGGTTGTGAAGGGCATATTGCATTGTATGAATGTATGGGGGTGAAGGGGTTAAGTACAATGAAGAACAGTACAATGGAGAACAAAGCAGAACCCACAGAGCTCTTCTTGTGCTGGGTGAAACGTCCGAGCAGAGGAAGGACAAAACCCCAACGAAAAGACCCTAACCTTTGATAGTATGCTCCAAGTATTCCAAGTAGGTCTTGTAGCTGAGCAGCAAGGCCGACTCGTAGTCCATCAGTTTTTTGGTCTCCTGTTTCATCTGAACATTTGAATACAAAAGGGACATGAGAGCCACCAGCTAAACAGACTTAATCTCCAGTTTTGTCAGCAACTCACCAAACAGCTGAAGCCATTTAGTGATTTACACACAAACTGAAGCTTCATCCACATCAGCTACGATCTCTCATGTAACCCCCACGCCAAAAAAAAAACCACAACACCAAAACCAAGCGACAACAACAAAAAACAACCCATAAAGCATATCAACAAGAAAGAAAAAAAAAAAAAATGCAGCACAGTTCATAAAAAAGTATCAGCATATATAATGTCCCCCCCACCCCCCCACCCATAAAAACACACAAAGCACAAAAATAATAACACACAAAAACAATGTCCCCCCCCTTAAAAAACACAGCACATACTTCATAAAAATGTACCAGCATATATAACACACACATTTGCATTCCACACATGCACATATGTACAGGCACACACACACATCACAAACTGACCCTCTGTTCTTTCTCCTGTGCAGTTGGCAGACGTAAGCGGTAGCCTGGTACAATGTCTCTGAAGATCTCGCACAGGGACACCATCACCAGCTTGCGCACCGTCAGACACACATCAGGGTCCTTCTCCCCTAGCAGCTTCCGCAGCTCCTTCATCTTGCTCATCTGCATCAACACAGACACCATTATCATCATCCTCACCATCATCAACACTTGCACACCATCAAGGTTCGGCAACATCCCCTTTTAGTCCTGTTGGTTTGCTGTCCTCAAAGGGTTTGAGGATGTGTGTGTGTGTGTGTGTGTGTGTGTACAATGACATAGCATGGAATGAACTATGTGGATAAATGCCAACCTAGTGCATACTTCAAGTTCATTCCATACACACACACACACACACACACACACACACACACACACACACACACACACACACATTCTCATACCATTTGAGGACTGCGAACCAACAGGGCTAAAAGTGGACATTGCCCAAGGGTCTTCTCCCTGAGCAGCTTTCACAGTTCCTTCATCTTGCTCATCTACATTATCATCATCACTGTGAACATCATCATAGACACCATCATCATCAATACCATGACCAGCTTGCAGACAATATCAGACACACATCAGAGTCCTCCTTCAGCAGCTTCCACAGTTCCTTCATCTTGCGCATCTACATTATCATCATCACTGTGAACATCATCATAGACACCATTGTCATTGCCACCATCGTCATCAATACCACCATGCACACTATCAGACACACATCAGAGTTATCCATGAGCAGCTTCCACAGTACCTTCATCTTGCTCATCTATATCATCATTGTCAACATCCTCACAGACACCATCATCATGATTATTGCTATTATCATCATCAACATCATGACCAGTTTGCACACCATCAGACTCATGTCTGCCTTTCTCCCCAAGCAGCTTCAGCAACTCCACTTTGGCTTATCAACATCATCATCACCATCAGTGTCAACACCACGACCAGCCTGCGCACCATCAGAGGCATGTCAGTCAGGGTTACTTCCCCCTCCCGGTTTCAGCGGCTCCTTCATCTTGCTCATCTACATCATCATCATAATCATCGTTAACACCATGTCAACCAGCGTCACTTCCTTGCTCATCCACATCATCATCATAATCATTGTTAACACCATGTCAACCAGCATCTCTTCCTTGCTCATCCACATCATCATCATTGTTAACACCATGTCAACCAGGGTCATTTCCTTGCTCATCTACATCATCATCATAATCATTGTTAACACCATGTCAACCAGGGTCACTTCCTTGCTCATCCACATCATCGTCATAATCATTGTTAACACCATGTCAACCAGGGTCACTTCCCCCTCATGGCTTCAGCTCCTTCATCTTGCTGACCTACATCCTCATCATAACCTTCATCAGCACCATGAACAGCTTGTGCCCTGGCACACAAAAGCCAGAGACCTCCCCAAGTAGGTCTGCAACTCTTTTATGTTTTATCTTGCTCGTCAACAAAATAGTACAAACATCACCATCATTTTCACCAGCGTTAAAACTGTCATCACAGACATCATCCTCATCACCATCCCTGCCAGTACCACACCATTATTATCATCACATTTCATCAGAATCATCCTTACCACAACCATCCTCCTCATCATTTAAAACCATTGGCACTACCATCACCAACACAGACCATTTAACAAAACACTAGTTAATGCACTCTTTGAACTATGATTGCACTGAATAAATATTTGTTGGGAAATGTTTCCTCAAAGCTACATGTGTACTGTGCCAAGAAAACCTTCCTTGCACAAAACTCGCTGATAACAAGAACTAAGTCTATCAAAGACCAAGAACAGGCATGGTACTGGTAGATATAAAACCATCAAAGTCACTTGGTGGAAAAAGGATGTTCCTCAGTGGCACAATTTATTTACCCTTGTTAAACCCCTTTGTTGATCAATATAGATTATATATGCATAATACAAGCACACTAGGCCTCATTCTGGTTCAATTGTGACTGCCAGCAATACACAGCAACAATTTTAGTTGACTGCTGAGTCAAAATCTACAGCTGTAAGTGCTTTGTGTAATATCACATCAGCCCACACATACTCCTTTGGTGAAGATCCACCAGCTTACATTTTCCTCTGGGTTCTCAATGACAGCAGTGGCCAGTTCAGCAATTCTTCGTTTCCTCTCTGCCAACTTCTGTTGTCTGCGGACCAACAACTCAGCACCAGACAACAGCGGAAGCGGTTGCACTTCCTCCTCTGCCTTTTCACCAGCAGCTTCTTGGTTCACCTCCACACCTGGTGACAGGCACACAACAAACACTCTGTTTAAACGCAGTGTAAGTAATAGGACTCTCTTTACATATATGTACAGATTTCTCTCTCCCAGCCCACCCTCCCCCTCCCAGCTCAGCTATGTTTACATGCTTTCTGCTTCAACCACTTTTTTTTTTAAATGCAATAATGGGAGCCAAAAATACAAATAAATACACAATTTATGCATAAAATTGTGTAAAACCAGGAGAAAAAAAGATTAACTAAATGAGCACACACAGACACACACTCACATGCATACAAGTTACAACAGCTATCCCCCCCCGTCCCCCCCAAATACACCCAGTCAAATCATACCTTTACTCTGTGAGGTCTCTTCCACTTCCTCTTCATCTTCCTCCATTTCTTCAATTTCAACCATCTGAGGAATGACACGCCCTTTGTCTTTGATTGGAAGCAGCATCTTCATCCTTTGGTTGTTGTCACCAGCAAACTGTGTTCGAGCATTCTGTTCATATCTTGAAGAATCATCTTCTTCATGGCGACGCTTCCGATTTTTCTTGTTTTCACTGGAAAGAATGAAACAGGGGCATATTTTCTGTCATAAAACTTTTATCATTTTAAAAGCAATCTAATCCATGTCAGAGTAAACATTTTAAATGATAATGTAAGTTGTGTGGATAGTTTGTCAGGTCATTTCATGTTTACTTATACTATCTCCCTCCTTGGTTAAGAATTAAACTTGTAAAGGAACAAAAAACTGTATGTGCAGTTTATTTCAAAGATGAATGTTATTTTAAATCTTACTCTGAGCTATCATCAGTATTAAAATCTGACTGGCATATAAAGACACAACAACAAAAACATAATCCTTATAAAACTTAAAAGCATTAACACATCCATGAAAAGTTAATAAGAATAATGAAAGAGCATGACTGAAGCACAAAATGATTAAATTTAAAGTTAAACCTGTCCGCTGTTCATATGAAATAACAAGCACCACTATCATTGACTGACACAGGTCTGTGTGATGTGATGCCAGCAAAACTGGCACTGACAGGTGGAAGTTCTAGAACCCGGCAGACAAAATTTTGTTAACATAGTTAACACAAAAACTGGCTCTTGCTAAGCTGTCAGCGATGGGTGGTGTTAACTGAAAACAGCCTGCTCGTTAGTAAGGGAAGCAATCAATTCAATTCTGCCTCACTAATTTGCTCATGCAACTGATGCCCCACTAATCAGTATGGATCACTCTTAGTTTCAGTAAAGCAAACAAAATCGTTCATCCATTATGGCATCAGGCTTGCTTTCTTTCTTCACCTTGGCATACCACTGGTGGCAAAATAAGTAAAAGCAGCCGCCTGCCCAGCGTAGAACTCAACATCTTCTTCCTGCAGCTCAGTTTCTTCTTCACCTTCAGGGTTACGGCTTTCATTCTCATCGAAACCACTGTCCCCGCTGCCGTTGGAGAGAGGCTTTTCTTTGGGTTCACTTCTGCCTTTCTTCAGCTCTTTCTTCTGCTGCTTCAGTCGCTGCTTTCTCAGCTTGCCCTGCTTGGCAAACTTGTTCAACTTCTTGTTGGCAACTTTTGCTGCACTTGAATGAGCCTTGGATTTTCCGCCTTTTTTCTTTGACATTTTCTGAAACAATGATTGATGACAGGATTAATACTATTAGGAATTAACAGATTTTAACACAATTTAAGTCAGTAAGTGAGTAAGGGGCTTCCACACCTCGGTATGACTATAACTCAGTAAATTATTATAAGTACTAATACCAGTACCACAGTACTACTTAAGTACTAAGCACCATACATTATAAAATGTATAGCAAAAAGTTTGAAGCCTGCTATAGTATAATGGTTAGTAAACATAACCATACTGTACTGTAACTTACAGTAGTTACACTTTCAAAACACTATACTTCACTTTTCAGTGAGTCCATGCAAACTTTGTTTCATCACAAGTAATTCATCCATCCTCACAAAGGACTGTGTCTATCATTTCTCTACCAAACGCCTTTAGCCATTACAATATTCACACAAACATCTCTCTAGTCTAAACAGTGTGAAGCTCAAAGTCAAAACGGCAGAAATATTTAAGAAATGCAAAATAAAATATAATTGCAACGAAAAAGTCTACAAATAATTTGTTAGTCTGAACTGGGTTACCAAACACAAGCGGCATCATCCTATGGCATGAGCCGCGACCAGTTTTTCTTCTGGTTATGCCCCACTCCCACTCAACTGAGCTGCAAGAGCAAGATGGACTATGGCGTATGGGCATGCTTGGATTAAAGAAATGACGAAAGGCCACGATGTACAAAACATAAACTCCAAGATGACTTCGAACTGTGACAGAACAACGTTGTTATGGTGTAAAAGACAAAAGCAAGCATCAACCAAAACTAAATCAGTTTATGAAGTCGGTCCTCATCCGCGTGTTACCCACCGGCGCCATGTTGAGAAGGGCAAGTACTCTGCAGTACCTCAATCGTTTTACCAGAAACAACTGCTCACATCCCCTTTCACGCATATAAGTCAAGAAGCTCGATCTTTTCTAATACATTTTGTTTGTTTGTTTGTCGGTTCACACACACACACACACACACACACACACACACACACACACACACACACACACACACACACACACACACACACACACACACACACACACACACACACACACACACACACACAGGTTTACAAATCCCAGCTTCTCCCTTTAGCCAACCCGAAAACCCAACCTGTTAGACTGGAATATTATGTGATGCTTGGTGTGTGTTTGTGTTGGGAGTGGCGGCACATAATTGAGGCTAAACAAGCAGACACAATTTTGAAAACATTTGCGACAATGCGAAGCTACACTTACTGAAGTTACATACACTGGCCAATTGAAATTTTGACAAGACACTGGTAATAAGATTTAGGGGGAAGGACGTTAGGGGAAAGCACTCTAAGTTGTCAGGCAGCTTTTGAGCGCGTTTGCTTCAGTGCTTAGAAACTGTTAATTTAACTCGATCCCGTCGATAGGGCCACTTTCCTGATGGATCAGACAAATTTTGAAAATGACAGAGCGAAAAACATGATTCTTGAATCTGCAGTTTGTCAGCGCTTGAAGACAGAACCTTGCTGGCTGGGGATTGATGAAGCTGGCAGAGGACCCGTCCTTGGTAAGGCATCAGCCATCATTATGATTTATGATCATAAATTATTCTTTATGTATCTGATCATAAATTATTCTTGTATCGAGTCAACACTTACGCACACTCCCCACTGTCTGTCTCGCCTTTATAGCACGCGCAAAGATATGTTAAAAGACATCGATATATTATTACTGAAGCAGGGACCAAAGCTGCCATGCCTGTGTCAGTGTGTGTAGGCCTATAAATTTATAATAAGTTTCACTGTTTCAGTGACTGGGCTGTGGGCCACTAATGTTGCACACAATATGAACCCGGCCCAGTATGAGGAATCAGAGCTTCCGGAGCTGTGTGAAAGAAGAGGTGGATTCCCTGGGCTCCCTGCCATTAATAGTGTATGGTCTCCGTGGACGTAAAGTAACATTGAACGTATCAAGAAGAAGAAGTTCTAAGAAAGGTCGTTGCACATGACACATTGAAAATCCTAACCCAAGTCCGCCTATCAATATGGAACAGGTAGTATGTACAACTTACAAACTTGTAGTAAGTTGTACTGTTGTAGAACAAAAGCATACATCCCACAAAAATTTAGGGCCAGAATGCAGTCTCATCTGCACTGACTTGACCACAGCCCCGAAAAGCAGTCAGAGACTGAGACTGAGAGAGAGACAAGATCCATGAATTGATGAAAAGTGTAAAATTACTGCTACTGAGCTTATTGTGTTAGGGAAGAAGTACTCATTGCAAATCAAGTTTTAAAACGGCAAATAAGAGAAGCCTGAGACTGAGATAGCAGTATTGGATTTGGAGATTTCTGTATGTTCATGCCCTCAAAAAACTAAAACAGTAAAACCTACTAAAATTCATATTCACTGTTTGCTAATTTACTAATACTATTTAAACTTTAGAGCCATAACAAATTAACAGAAAAATCACCTGATTAACCACATACTGCAAAGACGTTTTGGATATCAATTAATGAATTATCATGTACAGAAGAAGAACAAGAACTCAGCTCACCACTGAAATCAAGTGAATGGAACAGTGGAAGACAATTAGTACATAGTACAGTAGTCGCTGTGTGTTTATGTGTATGGCATTGGCATGCATGGACACACACGCATGCACACATACACACAAGGCAGGCTGGATAATTGGAACTTCCAATAGAAGTGTTAGGAATAGGAGTAAGACTAAGAGACAGAAAATGTGAGTCTTGAGCTATGATGTGGGTGTGTCATTCATTTATCTGGTGTTGCAGGGCCCCTGGTATATGGAATATGCTTCAGTCCTATCGCAGACAAAGAGAAATTCAAGGAAATGGGGTTTGCTGGTGAGTCTCCTTATTTTTAATTTCATGCAGTTTCTGCCTATGTTAATAATCCCCAGGAAGTGCTGCACTTGGTTACATACTTCATACTTGTACTTTGTAGTTGGACTCCAAGAGGCTGAATAAAAGAAGAGTGGAACTGTGACTTAATTGTTCTGACAATACTGTTACTGTAGAGAATAAAATTAAAAAAGCATACTTTGTGGTCTTGTCCAAGATTCGAAAACACTGACAGAGGAGCAACGTGAGGAGATCTTCAGCAAGATTTGTGACAATGCAGACATGATGGGCTGGATGGTACACATCCTCTCCCCAGCCTACATCTCTCGCAGCATGCTACGCAGGTACTTCAGGCTGTGTCCACCTCTGTGCTTGTATAGATCTTGGAAAATGCTGTGGCCTTCTCCTGCTAGAGTTGGCTGTATCTGGGGCATGTTACGGTCAACTGTCTGCATACATTTGTTTACTCAGGGAATGCTGTAGCCTGCTCCTAGAGTTGGTTGTACCTTGGGCATGTTAATTTTTTACATCCAACTGTCTGTATACATTTGTTTGGGCCACGCTGTGTCCTAATATCTGGGCATGCTATGAGCAGCTGTTCCCAGGAAATGCTGTGGCCTGCTCCTACTCCTAGAGTCAGTTGTATCTGGGGCATGTTAATTGTTACATCCAAGTGTCTGTATACATACATCTGTTTGGGGGCGTGCTGTGTCCTAGTATCTGGGGCATGCTATGAGCGGCTGTTTCAGTGTTTGTAATTGTATACGTATTCATTTGTGACATACTGTGACATAGCTGCAGCATGTTACATCAAAGACTCAAACTGTTGGCATACATTCAGTGGGGGCATACTCTGGTCTAGAGTCGGTTGCATCTGGGGCATGTTACATCAAACTAGGACTGTAACTTGCAGATGAGTGAATTATTTTGCTGTTGGTGGCTGTTTTCTTGATTTCAGAGCCAAGTACAACTTGAATGCCCTGTCACACGACAGTGCTATTGGCTTGGTGAAGATGGCGTTAGAGAGAGGGGTCAACGTCACAGAAGTATGGGTCCTAATTTGATTTTATGTTCTTTCTTTGGTTGAGCCTTGAGGCAACCAGCTTGTGTTCTTGACAGTTCTGCTGCACCTGTGGATTTGTAGCTTTGTCGCTGTCAGTGTTAGAAAGTCTGTTGGAAAAAAAAAGAGTAGTGAAAACCTTAAGCCCGTTCTTAATTGGGCGAATGTTTGTTTGCGAACCTAGCTGGAAGTATTCAGCGAAGCGAGTTGGTTCTTAATTGGGCGAATTTTTCTTCGCGAACATAGTTGGAAGTATTCGTCAAAGCTATATTTGGGGTCCAAAAAGCTTCTCTCAACATGTTCTGGGAACATTCGCCCTATTGGACGATCATTGCCTCTGATTGGCTAAGAGCAGAGCTCTCCGTGGATGAAGAAAAAATAAAAATGGATGGCAGTGTTGCTAGGTTCTTCACTCGCTTCGGGTGGAATTTGTTGACTTGTGGGAGGCGCAGCCTTGTCTCTGAGACCCAGAATGAGATGGTAGTTAGTTGAATTACCCTGTGAAGGATGTTGAAAGTATATTGACTTGACTTTAGCCTACATTTTCAATCATGCTGTCTGCTGCAAGTCTGCCACAAGTTTGGGCCGAAGCTTGCATTTCATTACAAGTCATTTGAGAACGAAGTAAAGTTTGGACTGTCCAAACCATGTTCAGCAAACTAAAAGTTCAATTAAGAAAAATCATAGTTCGTCGAACTGTCCGAAGTATGTTCAGCGAACAAACATTCGCCCAGTTAAGAACAGGCTTTAGCGTCTCTTAATGATGTCAGAGTGAATCTGTGATAGTTATTTTTCTGAATCATGGAACTTTTTGATCATCAGAAGGAATCAGAGCACTGCTATCTGCAACGCAGTGCCATCACCATTTTAACTTAACTGAAACTGCAGCAATCTCTGTTGAACGAAGGTTTACTTGCCCAGACAAAGTAAGGTGCCTGTTGAATGTTGTGCATTGTTTATCTGATTTTCAGTGCTAAATGTTGGTGTGGTATCTCATGGTCACAGGTTTATGTGGACACAGTGGGAGACCCTGGGAAATACCAGGAGAAGCTGAAAGACATTTTCCCTTCCGTAGACATCACTGTGGCAAAGAAGGCAGACTCTCTGTACCCTGTTGTCAGTGCTGCCAGCATCTGCGCCAAGGTTAGTTAGGTCTTTGATGAGAAGTGTAGCATCTGTTGCAAGGTCTTTGATGGGTAACATCTGCGCCAAGGTTAGTTAGGTCTTTGATGAGAAGTGTAGCATCTGTTGCAAGGTCTTTGATGGGTAACATCTGCGCCAAGGTTAGTTAGGTCTTGGATGAGAAGTGTAGCATCTGTTGCAAGGTCTTTGATGGGTAACATCTGCGCCAAGGTTAGTTAGGTCTTTGATGAGAAGTGTAGCATCTGTTGCAAGGTCTTTGATGTGTAACATCTGCGCCAAGGTTAGTTAGGTCTTTGATGAGAAGTGTAGCATCTGTTGCAAGGTCTTTGATGGGTAACATCTGCGCCAAGGTTAGTTAGGTCTTTGATGAGAAGTGTAGCATCTGTTGCAAGGTCTTTGATGTGTAACATCTGCGCCAAGGTTAGTTAGGTCTTTGATGAGAAGTGTAGCATCTGTTGCAAGGTCTTTGATGGGTAACATCTGCGCCAAGGTTAGTTAGGTCTTTGATGAGAAGTGTAGCATCTGTTGCAAGGTCTTTGATGGGTAACATCTGCGCCAAGGTTAGTTAGGTCTTGGATGAGAAGTGTAGCATCTGTTGCAAGGTCTTTGATGGGTAACATCTGCGCCAAGGTTAGTTAGGTCTTGGATGAGAAGTGTAGCATCTGTTGCAAGGTCTTTGATGGGTAACATCTGCGCCAAGGTTAGTTAGGTCTTTGATGAGAAGTGTAGCATCTGTTGCAAGGTCTTTGATGGGTAACATCTGCGCCAAGGTTAGTTAGGTCTTTGATGAGAAGTGTAGCATCTGTTGCAAGGTCTTTGATGGGTAACATCTGCGCCAAGGTTAGTTAGGTCTTTGATGAGAAGTGTAGCATCTGTTGCAAGGTCTTTGATGGGTAACATCTGCGCCAAGGTTAGTTAGGTCTTGGATGAGAAGTGTAGCATCTGTTGCAAGGTCTTTGATGTGTAACATCTGCGCCAAGGTTAGTTAGGTCTTTGATGAGAAGTGTAGCATCTGTTGCAAGGTCTTTGATGGGTAACATCTGCGCCAAGGTTAGTTAGGTCTTTGATGAGAAGTGTAGCATCTGTTGCAAGGTCTTTGATGGGTAACATCTGCGCCAAGGTTAGTTAGGTCTTGGATGAGAAGTGTAGCATCTGTTGCAAGGTCTTTGATGGGTAACATCTGCGCCAAGGTTAGTTAGGTCTTGGATGAGAAGTGTAGCATCTGTTGCAAGGTCTTTGATGGGTAACATCTGCGCCAAGGTTAGTTAGGTCTTGGATGAGAAGTGTAGCATCTGTTGCAAGGTCTTTGATGGGTAACATCTGCGCCAAGGTTAGTTAGGTCTTGGATGAGAAGTGTAGCATCTGTTGCAAGGTCTTTGATGGGTAACATCTGCGCCAAGGTTAGTTAGGTCTTGGATGAGAAGTGTAGCATCTGTTGCAAGGTCTTTGATGGGTAACATCTGCGCCAAGGTTAGTTAGGTCTTTGATGAGAAGTGTAGCATCTGTTGCAAGGTCTTTGATGGGTAACATCTGCGCCAAGGTTAGTTAGGTCTTTGATGAGAAGTGTAGCATCTGTTGCAAGGTCTTTGATGGGTAACATCTGCGCCAAGGTTAGTTAGGTCTTTGATGAGAAGTGTAGCATCTGTTGCAAGGTCTTTGATGGGTAACATCTGCGTCAAGGTTGACTAGGTCTTGGATGAGAAGTGTAGCATTTGTGCTAGACTGCTACAGTCAGCTACGTCTACGATGGGAAGTGTAACATCTGTGTCGAGGTTTATTTAGTCTTGGATGAGAACTGTAGTATGTGTGCCACAGTCAGTTAGGTCTGTGATGAGAAGTGTAACATCTGTGTCAAGGTCATTTACTACAAATACAATACTAGGCCTTAGGAAGAAGAAAAAAGGGGGGGCAAGGTCTGTTTGGCTTTCAAAGACAAGCATGACATTTGGATCTGATGGAATGGAGAGTCTGTTACAGTGTTAGCATGTAGTGATCTACTGTCTCGTGTTAATCTCTTCTACATGTTTTCTTCTATCCATTCATCTTTGACTGTTTGACTGAGCCCTTCATCTTGCTGAAGACTATCACAGAATGAACTGTACCCAACACAAAAACTATGACTACAGCAGGGAGCAAGCTATTGTTGTGTTAACTTACGAAGGTATCTTTCTCTCTCTCTCTCTCTCTACTGCTGTCTCAGTACTGCTGTGGTTTAATTGTTAATGTTAGAGGGTGATCTTGCTTCAGCTGAAGTAACTGAGACCTTGATCTTGCTTAAGAATAAGACTATGTCATTATTAGAGGGTGATCTTGCTTCATCTGAAGTGGCCTGTCCCCCTGCCCCCCAACACATGTCTCAACATGCATGTACACACACGCATGCATGCATACACACATAAACACGCACAACACACTCTCTCTCTCTTGCACACACACATTCATGTACACACACTTTCTGTCAGAGGTACATGGAAAATGATGGCAAACTTCCAATCAATTGAATGTTTTAGGTGGCCAGAGACAGAGTGGTGAAGAACTGGGAATTTGTGGAGGATCTCCAGGTTGAGGGCAACAGTTTTGGGTCTGGATATCCAGGAGGTGATGCTAACAGCTGTGCAATGTTTTGTTCATGGTTGATTTGTCTGCTTGTGATCAAATTCAGTATATGTATAAGAAAAGAGCAGTACCAGCTGCTGGTCATAATTGTAAATGCACAAAATTACATGTATCAGTGTCAGAAAATGCTGGAGTTGTTTTATATAAATTATGTGTGTGTGTGTGTGTGTGTGTGTGTGTGTGTGTGTGTGTGTGTGTGTGTGTGTGTGTGTGTGTGTGTGTGTGAAATGATACATGCATGTGAATCTGTGAAATGCATGAAATTGCATGTATAAATTTAGGCATACATACACATGCACAGACACATGCATGCATGTCCACACCCACACATGCCCATAGTGACACTCACACACATACAAGCATGCCCGCATACACCGTCACACGTGCAGCACACATCCAGGCATACACATACATATACAGGCATGCATGCACACACACACTGACACCGACCCACACAACACAACACACACAAGCATGAACATTCTTGCATGCACACGCAGATTTTCTCTCTCAGTCGCACTTTTCATTTTATTTGCCAACTTTGAACAGTATTGATGCTCTGTGGTGAAAGGAACAATTTCTTATGACCAGATCCAGCAACAAAGAAGTTTCTGGCAGAGAATGTGGACCCAGTCTTTGGCTTCCCTGACTTTGTGCGCTTCAGCTGGTCAACAGCAGCACAGATCTTGGAACGAGAGGCTGCTGCAGTGGCATGGTAGATTTACATGATCTGTTATCTCCTCCTTTCTCTCTCAACATCCAAACACATGAAAGGTTCAAAAAGAAGGCTGTTTATTAGGACAAAACACATGCGAATTTTCAGGGTAATCCCCTTTGCCAGGCTACAAAACAACACTTAAACAACAGTTAAGCGATGAATAATGAGATGTAGAACTAGGACACTTATCTGATTTTGGTTGAACTATGTTGTTTTTATGTCCAGTGCTTGGAAGAATGTTGAACATTAGCATTCTTTTGCACCTTTTATGTGTTTGGATCTTGTTTTAGAACGCTAGCAGTCATTCTTGTTTCAGATTTCTCTTCTTCTTGACATGCAGATATAGGGTGTACTGTAAGAAGATTGCAGAGTTTTTGAAGTGGAGGGGGTAACATGACATGACAGGCTGTGTCATGGTGAAGGGGGTAAGATGACACCTTGTCAGGATGAAGGGGATTAGATGATGGATCTTGTCATTGGCAGGGATTAGATGACTTATTGTGTTAGGGTGAAGGGGATTAGATGACTGATCTTGTCAGGGTAAAGCCTAAAGGGGAATAGATGATGGACTATTCATGGTGAAGGGTTAGATGATGGATCTTGTCAGGGTGACGGGGATCAGATGATGGATTTTGTCAGGGTGAAAAGGATTAAATGGACCATGCCCTAGTGATTGTGCCCTGATAACCAGTGATAGTTCTGTGCCCAGATGATGCAGATAACCAGTGATTGTTCTGTGCCCCAACGATGCAGATAACCAGTGATTGTTCTGTGCCCTAATAACGCAGGTAATCAGTGACAGTGCATGTGTGATTGATTCCAGGGAAGATGATGATGAGGATGACACCCCCAAAACTTCAGGCAGTGCCTCCCTGTTACAATTCTTCAAGAAGGCTGGAGATGATCCCAAGCTTGCAAGGCATCGGTTCTTCACTGACAGAGCTTTGACACCATTATCCAGCTTTTAGCACGGACGCACACACACACACACACATCGACATGTGAATCAAACAGATTTGTTTGTGTGGGAACCATGAAGGCTTGCATGACTGTACGGGAGATATAGAGAGGACTTTGTTCATATGATTTAACAGGGACACCAACTAAAGAAATATTCACAGGCCTTAGTGATAAAAATGTAATGAAAGATACACTTGCAGCAAATTTCTAGTCGATTTACAATCGGGCATTTAAATACCGGTGCTTGAAAGTCCCCAAAAGCTGGCAGTGGGGGCTGCCATAGGCTGGTGTCAATGATGTCACGAACAAGGCCATCATGTGTGACACACGTATCTGGTAACTATGTCGTGAGCCAACATTTTTCTGCTCTTCATTGGTGAAGAACAAGCCAACACAGCTGCACCTTGAGGAGCTCCGGATAGAAGCAAAAAAATTTTTGTGCGGTATACTTGACTAAATTGCTACGAGCCAGCGCAGACATAGGTGACATGCCACAGCTGCAGGCCACACCACAGGTGTCATGATGTCAGCGCTGCTGTGGCTTTCTGCAGCTACCTCAAACACTCGAGGAACAGTGCTCAGGCATTCAGCGATGCAAAAGAACCGTGACCATCAACTACACACTTACCCTCCCAGCTATGAAGGCCATGTGCAATAGCCAGTACATTTGAAGCAGTGTGGTGAAAGTTCAACCATGAAAATATTCACTGCAATGACCAGTTTGTTTGCAGCAAGTGCTTCCAGTTTCTTCTTTGACTATAAAATAAAATGTGAACATGTCAGCAAGTGTGTGGTAAGTGTCGATATTTGGCTCTCATGAAATGTGTTTCTGTGTAATGTGATGGACAAAAATGTGAATGATGAAATTTTCTCACTGTTCAAGTGTTATCTTTCAAACTTGCTTGCTAGAGTGTTGCATCTGTTTATATTTTTTTTTTTAAACCTTGACCTCATTAAATGTAACTAATTTTCAACTTCTGAATACTTGATGCCCCCAAAACCGTTGGTCATTTTTTTTTTTTTTCCCATCTGCCGGTTAATTTTACCAAAACATTACCAATTATAGTGAACCAACAATGGCTTGGGTTTAAATAACTTTCTAAATAGTGCAAAATGTCATCAAACATTCAGTCCAGTGCAGAGTTAAACACTGAAGAAACAAAAGAATCGGTGACAAAAATGAAAATGGGGTATTTCTGTGACCTGTACATAGAACAGAATTCGTTTTTTCCCCTGTGTGAAATCAGACATTTTGGTGACATCAAAATAAAAACTGCTGCCATCTCAGCACATGTTCTGCATGCACCACACACCAGTTTCAGCACGTCTTAAGTCTGCCTTACTGTCTAGCAATGTCTTTGGAGAGCATCAAGTTTTGTCTCTACACAGAGGGGTCTTGTGAGATGGTGTGAGTGTGTAAAATTACTTTTTGAAGGCAAGGGCATGTGGATGGATTTTCATATAGGCTACTCCTCTAATAAGTGTTCATCATTATCTGTAGTTTTAATGTGTGTTGTTACTTGCATCTCATTCATTTTTATGTTTTGTTGCACAGTGATGAGGTTGCCACTTCTGAAACGTGCACCAGCTTGCTGTTAATGCTGACCAGTTGCTTGGTTCTGTTCATTGTTTTCTTGTAAGGCATGCCCAGACTTGTTTCACTAACAGTTTGGGCGTATTCTGTATGCCTACATTTTCAGCATACGAAAATGGAAAGAAGGTAAAGAACCCCCCCCAAATTTCATAAATGTTTCTCGACATGTTTTGCAGTTTGTTTTAGTCTGGAACATGCCCAGTTCTGGGTTTTTGATGTAAGTGTCGTGACCTCTCGCTGTTGTAGTGTCAGTTTCTGTATTACGCTTAGTATAGATTTGGCACTGAATTCTCAGGTAATTTAAAGTGAGGGTTGTTTTTGTGCTGCAAAGTATGAGCATTCACAATCAAAATGAATTCTATACATTATAGTGCAGGCCATGATGCACCAAGCACTGTCCCTGGTCTGTGGCTAAAAACTGAAAATATTCTGACATTTCTGAACAGGTCCGATTGGCACAAATCTGAAACAGAACAAGGCCTACAGTGCTCACACAGAATCAGCATGCAAGGGAGTTAATTAGCACTCAAAATACATAAATACAACAACAAAGACATGAATCACCTACAGTAACTCTCGCCTGGCATGCACCTCTGGTGCTGAGGATGTACCTCAGGTGGAGTTTATGTAGCTTGTATTTACACGCATGCCAGGTGAGAGTTACTGTAGGAGACTCACGTCTTTGTTGTTGTACTTGTGTTATGTATTTCAAGCGCCAATTAACCCCTTGTGTGTTAATTGAGGTGTGATTAGCATAAAGGCAGAATTAACTGTTTTTATGCATGACATGTTGTGCAGCCTGCTGACGTAGCCTTGGAAGGTTTTTATCTGCAGCCCCGTTTTAACTGTAAATAGTGGATGATTTGTTTTTAACTGGACCCCTGAGCATGCTGCTGAGCTCTACGAGAGAATGCCCCAATACAGCCAAGACAACCCAGCATCCTGACCCTAGTACTGATCTGTAGGTGGACCCATTTCATCTCTACCCCAACCCTGCACTCCCCTTTCGTTCCAACGATTTTATATCCTGATCCAAGTATTATTTTATATCCAAGACAAGCTTGCGTTACAGATTGTCCCTAATATACTTTAGCATCTGGGGACATTTAGCAAAAAGATACAGTTTTTATGCCCAGTCAACCATGATGCTTATACCAGTGTGGGGCACAATGGTAGTGACATGACATTAGCAAAATTTCCTTGTGTCAGTGTTGTGTACCAAGCCTGTCATTTTGGGAGCTGAAATAGCACTGGCAAAGCCAAAGTGAGCACTTCTCATGGAAAGTAGAAATGGAAGTGCTGCATGCAGAACATCCAGTTCAGTGAACAAATCCTATTTGCACTGGCAGCCACTGTGAAAAATGTACTGTCAGAATACAAGTACATGATCACAATTTGCACCCGACTTCATTCTGCTGCATTTAAATCCATTGGTGTCGTGTTCCTGCAAGTAAGCACACTGACAGGAATTGACCTTAGATCCTTGAAACGATCAGCTAATTCAAATCAGGTTGAAGTCAAAATGGATGCACAGATCCCTCAAATTGCACCATCCCCCTCACCCATAACCACAAACAGTTTTAAACAGATTAAGTGTGAACTTTAAGAACAATATTTTACCTTTAGGAAGGACAGGTTTTTGTTGACTTATGAACAAATGTATGCAAGGGGTAGGGGAGGGGGAAGGAATCCAGTTTTGGCACCCAGTCATTCATTGATTCGACAAAATACACTTTTCTGCCTACAGTCTTGACACAAACCCACTGAGATAGGTTTTACCACAGAAATGTTTTCAGTGGAGATAAACTGATGTTAAAACACAGATACTATACACTCAGTCAAGTAATTCCACACCCTCTGCAACTAATGAAGTTCAAATTGTGCCCTCATCTGGACACTGCCATACTTTGAAAAAATGTGCCAGTCACACCTGTTGGAAAAAATGCCACAAAACTGGCCCAAATCATTGCATCATTAATTCAAAGAAGGGAACATGGCAAAATGGACAAGCTTCCATTTACTGTCTGATTTGTGTCCCTTCCGTTTATCATGTAAAATTGCAAACATCCTCCAGAGGCACACTTCTGACACAGCTCCAAGCAGTCTGTGAGAGTGTTGGAAGCCTGCTTCTAATACAGTCTGAAAGAGTTCAAGATGATCAAGCACAAGAGCAGAGATGAGAAAGAAAACAGCACAGCATTTGTTTAATGTGTCTTCTTCATACTTTATTCCTTTATCAAGACAAGAGATCTGGAGAAACACGTACAAACGAATGCTAGCACACAAACAAATGCTAGCACTTGGCAAACAAACACTAGCACTTGGCAAACAAATGCTAGCACTTAGGACAAACATGGGTCTGTACCACCTGACCTATATGTGACCAAACTCACTGGAAATTAAAACCATTAGATTTATAAAGAGCATAGTCGGATGTCGTAACCATTTCAAAGTATGAAGAAACCAAATCTTATAAATTAGACACTTTCCACACACACACATGCACTCGTTGAAGCTGCTTATCATCTCCAAATGGCAAGCACTCCTGCTGACTGTCAGCGATGTACACAAAGCCTACTTTTGAACGAAGGTGGTGCACAAAAAGTCCGTACCTCACACTTGTACACTATATACACAAGCCACCCTTTAAGTCCAAAAAAGATCGCTCGCTTGCACACAAATGTAAGTTGCAAACAGTGGTAATGCCACAGGAGTCCTGCTGCACACAACCAACACGGACAAAAAGAAATGAGAGAGCTGAGCCGTCTTACCGGTATCCCATTTTCAATCCTTTCATCCCTTTGCAACGCCTGACCCACGTGCCATCGCCGTCTCTAAACTAGCATGCGGTTCCTTGAAACAGACATCAGGTACACTGCAATACTTTTATGACCATTCTTGTGTGAATCTTCAGTCGAACCACCTTGACAGTATTTGTAAGAAAATTACAGTTTACATTTCACATGTATATGTCAAGCTTCTTGTCTTCTGACAAGAAAAAAGATGTGGAAATGTTTGCATCTTTTACAGCAAGGCCATTGTATGTTCAAAGAAAAACATTTAAACTGAAAATTTAAGCACACACACAAAAAGTTCACTGTATCCTGTCATTCGCTGACTCACTCAGTTCCCCCATTACACACAAAACAGCACGTAAGTGCCAAACACTTATTTACTGATGATTCAAAATCGAAGTCAGTTGTACCAACAACAAAAAAACATTCTGGCTTAGAGAGTTAACCAAGCTTAATACATGTAATGCTAAAAACAAAAAGAAAGGTAGTTTCATTTCATTCAGAAGAGAAAGAAAAAAAGAAGGAATACAAACACAAATAGTGAAATACTTGACATTTTTTCACCTGAATCTTCAAAGAAAGAAAAGAAAAAAACACCCCAGGATGCCAGTACCCCTTTGGTTATACCCAAAATGGGAGACAAGTAATCATATCACTAATAAGTAAACAAACAGGTAAAAATGTAACAATAAATAGATTGAAAATAACAGTATTTAAACATTCCCCAGATCCAACACAGTCTTTACCTTTTACCACCCACACTCCCAATGGACAAATCTTGAAAATCAAAACCACAGACATACACTTGCACATACTCAAAGATTCCAACAGCACAAAATGCATACAGTTCACAAACACCAACAAAATGTAGGTCACAACAAAAGGAGACAGACAAAATGTGTAAACGTAACACTACTGTATCCACAATCCAAACTGTAATACTTGACTGGGTTTCATGCAATGCCACCTACTGTTTTCACTGACCGTATTTTTCGCCCCATCACAATTTCACACGGCAGACCCTAGCGCTATACTTGCTACAGCCACAAGGTATCAAGGACAAGTTTCAAACACTTCATTTCATTAGCCAACAGTTATCTAGGAACAAAAGTTTCGAAAACATTTCATGCACTTGCTTTTTGTTTGAACTTATTTCTTTTTTGGCCCTCTCCCCATGATGAGTAATAATTGGCATAAAGTCTTTCTATTATGGACTAAGTGTATATTCCACCATCACACTCCACCCCCCATGTAAAATGTATGCCAAAATCAAATACATACCTTCAAATTCTTGTTATCAAAGAAAAATAACAGTAAAGCAGAACCCTCCATGTTGCTGAAGAAATATTTTGTTTGTCGTATGTAACAAGTTTTTTCTCTCTCTCTCTCCACTTCTAAAAACTGCCAGATTTCTGCTAAAGAAACAGACCTAAACACAATGCACATAGATAATGTTAGAATATGTTACAAAGTATCACAATTCTTCCCCAGTGACTAATGTTAAGATTTTTTTAATTCAGCAATCAAATTACAACCCATCGCCCTTCTTGCCTCAGGAAAAAAACAAAACAAGCATGGACGTCATCAATCCCCCATTTCACTCGTACCATTATAAACATTTCTGTTTCTGTGTACAGCATTATTTTACATCGTTTAAATTTAGACTGATAAGTACACAAAGGGTATCACAATCCAGTGCTGTTGATCAATTTATCCCCCCTCCCATTTTGTGTGTGTGCCCAACAATGGTTTAAATTGCATAATAGGCCACAATCTGACATGCTCTCGTCCTCCTTAAAACAAAAAACAAAGCTAAAATGCAAATGAAAAGACAGCTAGACAATGGAAAGTGATGGATGACAAGAAAGGAAGCAGAAGTATTGACAGATGGACACGGAGTGGGTTGTGCTGGACAAAGGAAATGAGGAATGCATCGGACAACAACAGAGACAGCAAAGGAAAAGAGGAGAAAGCCACAAGATCATGCCGATGCATGGAGCAATGATGCTGAAAATCCAGGAAACAAGGAATGTGTTTGACGAGAGAAAAGGGAAAGGTGGAGAGAAAGGAAACAAACAAACAAAAATCTTTGTCAGATCATGGTGGTGCAAGAGGTGGTGATGCCATGAAAAAGGAAACAGTGTCCTGGCAAAGGAAAGAGAAAATGACACAAAACAAACACGGAGAACCAAGGACAAAGCACCACCCCTTGCAATTCAAACCATGCAAAACTGAGTGGTGGAGCGGCACCTCAACAACACAGCCTGAGCCCAACCCTCTTTTGGGGAGAAGGGAACAATCACAAAAAAATGTTTAAAATGCACTCTGTGCCACTTGAAGAAGGTAAAACTGACCCTCTTGGAAAACACAGCATCGCAGTCAGTCTGGTTCCAACCTGCAATCCAAAGTCTGAATCTTCGACGGTTGGCAGTGAAATCCAACTTTTTTTTTAAATCTGTTGCACGAGGTAGGAAAACCAGCAAAGACTCCAAGCAGTTCACTGTCACAAGTTCACCACCACGCATCCCCACCTATCACCGTTCACCAAACGCTGTCACCGTGTCTCCCAATGTCAACAGTGTGAGGCATGCAAAACCTGAGCCCAAGCCAGCCCAATGCAAACTTGATCAAAGCAAGAAGTCTAGCCCTGAAACTTCCTCAAAGCAACGTCAAGCCCCCCGAGAGGCCTGTGAATGTGGAGGTGGCTTTCTGGCTTGGGCAAGAACAGAACCCACTAAAACATGCTGCAGTGAAGAGAAAAACGAAAGCAGGAAGCAACGACTGGACGATTTCATTTTGTGACGTAGGTGTAGGTTCTGGCTGGGGAGCGTGCGCCCTCAGGCACTGGCACGTTCAGAAAGTCCCAAATGAGGATTGTGTCATCATGAGAACTGCTGACAATCTGGAATTCATCAAACTGCAGCCGGAAGACTCTTCCGGAGTGCTCCTGCAATAGAGTAAAAAGAAAAAAATGATTAGCACCTATCTTGATGACACCTTGATCAAAGTTTTCAAGCACCATCATAAAGCCAGTGGTCGCACTAGACATTTTTCAAACTGGTGTGACATGTACAAGGTAGTGAAAGTGGTTCACAGAAACAAGTCAATCATGGTAACCGGTCAGATACACTGCTATCTATAGATACTACAGCAAACACGCATGCACACACCACACTCTCTCTGTGCTGCGTTTTTTGGTTTGTTCAAGAACTGGTCACACAAAATAACAGCCAGTATGACTGCTGATTTTGTTTCTGGTATTTGCTGGTCTTAACCGGTAAAATATTGGCAATTACCAGTTAATGGGAACCCTTATTAGGCTATATTATAAAACTATGCCTGGTCCATTTGGTGGCTAATGATGGGAAACTGAAAACTAATTGTTAACTACACTTTGAATGATGATGAATACTGAACAGTAGATGGTATGTACATGTCTCTTAAAAGTATAAACTGTAAATTGGTGTTTTACGCCCAGTCAACCATTGTGGTTACATCCGGGCGATTTAAAAGTATGAATCATAATTCATATCTGTAGTTATTCATTTAAAAGCACTTGCTTCAAAAGCAAAAACATCTCATCAAACCTTCAGAGAGAAAGAATTATGAAAGCAAACCCTTACAGGGTGAGGAAAGAGTAAGCAACTAAGTAGTAAGTTGGGTGTTTTAGGTCCAGTCCACCAGTATGGTTATATCAGTGCGAAGCAAATTTCGTCAGCACACAAATGCTCAAAATACGTACATTCTAAACTTGGTATATCATCAGATTTTTAAAAACAAAGTGGATAAACACAAAACAGAAAACAAACGAACCATTATCCAAAAGTTTATAGTCTGTTAAAAATATTGGAGGGGAAGGGGAGGATGGATCTTTCAAAAACAGTTTGAGACAATAAGTGAATAACCCTTCAGCAAGGAGAGAGAGGCTGAAATGAAACTTACCACAAGAGTGCGAAGGCAAAGAGTACCAGCGGGCGCACGGGGGTCCAGGGCTGCCTGGAGGTCCCACACCTTGATTTTGCTGCACACACCAAAACACCTCACTACAGCCCTGAAATGCTGCTTTCACTTTTCACTTCTAACATCCACTGCTGTCCTTGATACAAGTAAACACTCTTACGGAAACTTTCCACAGATCTGTGCCTGCTGACAAGTAACACAGGTGTTTGATCAGGTATCTGCACATCACTTTTGTTTGCCTACCTTACACACTTGTTTCCACTTCTATCACCGACTTCTGTCCTTAATGCAACTAAACACTCTCCTGGAAACTTTCCACAGACTGCGCGAGCTGACTAGTAACACAGGTGTTTGATCAGGTATCTGCACATTATTTTTGTTTTTCTACCTTACACACTACTTTTGTGCTTACATTTGAAACTAGATCCGAGCAATTCTTGTAAGATAAATGCACAAAGGTTTCCATACCCATCATAGGCACCACTGACGATGCGCTTGCTGTCAAAGCGAATGCAGCGAACCAGCTCCTCGTGCCCTTCCAACACACGCAGGCATGCCCCACACTCGATGTCCCACAGCCTGCAATGGAATCAGATGAGACAAAATCAGACAAACGAAGAATAAAAACCACATGGCAATCATATGAACCTAGGAGAAAGGAGGAAAACCACACATCAGACAAAAAACACCAACAAGGAAAAAAGGCAACTGTATTTATAACTTATACAGGGCTCATTGTATTTGTGATGTTTTGTTGCATTTGTGATGTTTTGTCTCTTTGTTAATGTACTGTATGAATAAATATCCTTGTATCAATCCAAGAAAAAGGGAGAACCATACAGACAAAAATCAACAAGATACAACCAGGTACCAACAGGAAACAAAACAACCCCATCAATCCAAAGAAGGGAAATCCAAAAAATATATATAAAAAAATCAACAAAAAACACTCCACCAACTGGAAATAAAAAGAGCATATTTGGGCCACATTTAATTTGGATTATTTTTGCTTCTTTTATTAAAAAAAAAAAAAAACACTACTGAGAATGATAAGTCATGTATGTTTACTGACCTGATTGTGTTGTCTGAACTGCCGCTAACCACCAAGCGGTCACGGTACTGTAAACAAGCAATGCCTCGCTTGTGGCCATTCAGCGTTCGCACAAACTCGCAGGTAGATGTGTTCCATACCTGTGACAGTGTAAAAACAGTCATACAAACTTCAGTTTTCAACATGTCATTGGGGCAGACTAAAAACTAGTACCGTGAAAACCCTCATAAAAATCACACAGAACTGCTGGTACAAGACAGGAAGTCCTTGATGAGGGGTTCCTTTACTTGGAAACGTGAAGGGAATGTTTCACAAAAGGTGCAGTTACAAGAGGGATGGCTGCTCCCTCATCAGGATGGTCTTGCATAACAGGTTCTACTGTATAACCATAGGAACCAAGTCTTACTGTTAATAATAATAATGTACATTTATCATGCGCCCTGAGCGCTCACATGATAGCCGATACATAACCTAATAATGATATATTCTATACACATGTAGCTCTAGCACAGTCCTACCAAAACAGTTTACATAAAGTATTATACAGAAAAACAAACACACACTACACACACAATGACTAGCAGAAACTGGGTACTGATATAAGTTGGGATGAAAATACTGTGAGAAGAGGAAGGTTTTCAGTTTGGCTTTAAAAGATAAAAAAGTTTAACAGTGTCTAAGGACTTCTGGAAGTGAATTCCAAGTATGGGGTCCAAAGAAAGAGAGGGTGCGAAAGCCGCAAGTCTTGCTGGATTTTCAGCATGTGCGCCTCAAAATGGTTTGTGTTAATTTCATTACCAAGGGTGTTACAGGTCAAAGACCCTGAGGTCTGTAAATTAATTTTCAAATTTTGCCAAGCCTGAAAAGTAGTGCAGACAGTTTAATCAAGCCTGGAGGGGTGGGTGGGGAGACTAAACAAGATTCACAACTCAGAAACCTGCTCTGCTTTTAACCTATCCATCACTTCTCAGACACAGCAACTGAATGCAGAAACAGCCACCCCATCATGTCTTCGCAGCCATACTACGACCCCTCCCAAAACTATGCAGGTGAAAAGAGCAAGCCCATTCAAACCTTGATGGTCCGATCTCCTGAAGCAGAGACAATGTATTTCTCATCAAAGTCCACAACGTTGACTGCAGCACGGTGTCCCACCAGCACACGCCGAAGATTAATCTCTGTTGGAGACTGCATGTCCCACACTGCAATGGAGCGGTCCTGCAAAGACATGAAGATAGGCCGATAGCTATTTGTGGACACTCTCTATTGCCACTCACTCTAAATCTAAACTGGAATGCCACTAATATACAACCAGGATCATCTGAATTAAGTTCATGCCCATTTCACATGCACTCTGCTCACCAGTCAAGCTTGTTTCTTCAAACAACTCCAACATGATGCTACAGATAGCTTTCTTCATACAAGATAGTTTTTCAGAACTCACAGCTCAATTTTGCTTTATTTATTTTTCTTCCAAAAACAACAAAACAGTATAGCAGTACATCCAAAATGTATGACAATTTGTTTTTAACTGACCTTGGAGCAGGTGACCATAATCCCATCACAGAAGCGCAGGTGGAGCACAGCCTCACAGTGGTGGATCAGGGTGTTCATCATCTCCCCTGACTTCACGTCCCACACCCTGCAGCAAAGCAACAGTGTAATGGCATTACATCGTTATGCAACACATCTTGCCTCATCTATCAAATTAACATTAAAACCATCACTGATCATAATTATAAGTCATACCCACATCAACATCTGATGGAATGATTGTAATTTTTGGACTATAAGGTGATGCTTTCCCCCTCAAATCTGACCCCTGCCAAAAAAAGGCCACTGAAAATGTCCCTGTGAAGAAGAAGTCGAGCTCAAACAAGTCGGTTTCCCATCACTACTTGCCACCAACTAAGCCCAACTGTGCATGCCACTTGTTAGTGGGGCCAAGGTATCTAATGAAAACCAAGGACTAACTCACGGTTAAAACTCTGAAAAAAATGCTTCTTTTCTTACCTGACAGTAGAGTCACTGGAACCGGAAATGATGATGTTTTCATCGTACTGAAGGCACAGCACGGAGCCTGTGTGACCTGTCAAGACCTGTACACACTCCAGCGTGTGGCGGTCCCACACCTAGCAGACACAGTATACCAACATAAACACACAGAACAAAAGCACAGCAGACTAAATCAAACTCTTCCCGAATCTTTGTTGTGTGTGCATATATATAGGTATGTGTGTCACAAATAATTCAAACGAGAAATATCAGTTCTCTGTCTCCCAATATTTGTGTGTGTGTGTGTGTGTGCACGCGTGTATGTCTGTGCGTGTATCTGCTGTGTTATCTCATGCACACAAGGCTTTCTGTTTCTCTCAAATTAGTAAAAAACATCTGTAAAAAGCCTAAAATCCTTATAAACATCTAAACTGCTGTTGCAAATTAAGTCCTAAGGCTATGAAATTTTTTTGACCTTTTTTCTCTCTCTCTCTCTCCTTGGCCAGAGCCAGAAGTTGATGGTGTTTACCTTGATAGTGTTATCTCTAAGGCCACTGATGATTTTGTTGTCATCGTACTGCAGGCAGTACACCCCCTTGCTCGTCTCACTGCGGCAGTGGATGCGCTGCAGAGCGTGGCGACCTGTCCTCCAGTTGTTTTCTATCCGCTGGAAAGGAAACAGATTGATGGACTCCAGTTAGTAATTTCGTGTTACTGTGGTCTGTTTTCATACTTATCAAAAGAGCATGCAAAATGAAGCAGAAAAGAAACTGAGAAAAAAGCAATATTGATTTTTATGCTAGGGGAAGGGTGTGTGTGGGTGTATTGGGGGAGGTGGGGGTGGGTGGGGGTGAGGCAATGTGAAGTAAAAGGAAGGAGGAAAATAACTGACATACAACACCCAGACAGTCTGTTACCTAGCTCTTACTGACTAAATAAATTAACTGGTTAAACTGAAGTGCTCAACTTTTCCCAATGACAACCTGAGTTTAACATCCATCAGTCAGGCCTTGCCAGGACAGACTGACTCCGCTTGACCCAATTAAGGCACAAGATGGTTAGCTCTGGACAGCCCAGTCTCTGACATGCATCTCACTCTCAGGGCAGCTAACCTTGCTCTACTGATGAATCTAGTCTACCTTTGGCAGACAAGGACAGTCCATCTCACGCTGAATGACTGAATGAGGCATCCACATTCACACCAGCCCAAAGCTTGCCTTCTTGTTCCTTACGGATTTTTGGAAGCTCTCAATTCCTTTGAGGTTTATTTAGCCAAAAAGACCCAACCAAAATCTGCTCTGCACTGATTTGCCTAGTGCCTTTTTCTCTCTGGCACAGTTGGTTACAAAACTTATACCATGGCCCTGAGATTGACAGAAAACCTGTTTATTATCAGTGCATGAAAGAAAGGAGCTGGGACTGGCCAGGACATAATCAACTGTGGCAGCAATGAAAGAAATGCAGGCTAGCAGTCCTTGGTCACAGTGTGGGACTTGGCACTACTTCAGTGTTATGCTGTGCAAGATGCAGCAGCATGTCTCCACAGAACCCAGCCTGTGTCCCTACCTCGATGTCTTGGATGATCTGTGGGTATAGCAGCCTGTAGAACTTGTGATCTTTGGGTGTTTCTCCATGCCTTTGTTTGAACAAGTATTGGTCCCTGAAGAAAAGAAACAAAACAACAGGACTACCATTGAAAAATGAAAAGAAGGAGAAAAAAACACACCAAAATACAAGAAACCCTTCTAAAAAAAATGAACAATGGTTATAAAACTTACGGCAAAAATCAAACCAATAACAAACCTGCATTATTGAAAGGTAAACGACATAATCAGAACAGCAGACAAATGCTTGCTCTGAATAACTATAATACAAAGATAAAATGCAACTTGTAAGGAATTAAGTTTTTTCCCCCCCCTCAATTATTCTGTCTACTCTTACAGTTATACAGAGTTTCATTTTACTAATGAATTTATAACAGTTCTTAAGAGGGCTCCACTGTAAGAGTGTAATCTCATAACACCATGACTGAAGGTTGTCACTTCATACCAAGATCGTCGCTCAGAAAGTCCCTTCCACTGACTGTCTGTGAGGACTTTTCTTTCAATGAGTTTTTTCCACAGGTTGCCCTCGGAGATGACCCGGTACCACTCCTTGCACACCAACTCTGCTGCGCACAGGGACTTGGCATCCAGGTAGGCAAGGATGTTCTCCGCTATGTGATCCAGACCCTTGGCTTCAGACACAAACCAAAGGAGAGATAATTCAGCCAAATATAAGACTCAGATAATTCAGACTCTCCTGTGTGAACTATGGTTCTAGTCTATTTATAACAATAATCAGATCAGAATGGTCAGGCTGTATTCTGTATCATAATCTACACTCCATTTATCATCCTGTGTGTGTTCACATGTTGGCAGTGGCACACATTTTTGTTTGTTTTGTGCTAGCTTTTGGTCTTACTCTGTCTTACTCTCAATCTCACTGCCTCAGTCTAATCTCAGACTGAGTACATGTTTTTTTGTTTAATTTTATAATCACTACATAGTAATTATTATTATGGAAATGAGAAGGAAAAAAGCACACATAAGAGTACATTTATTGGCACAGCACCCTGCTGATGCCCTATGAAGTATAATATTTGAATGTGCACAGTCAAGTATAACATTAACTGAATTAGCAACTGATACAGTGATAGCCTTGCAGTTGCAAACTATCATTTTAATTACCATTAAGCTTCAAAAGTATTATAATTATCAACACCAGTATCACTTAATGGCTTGTCAATGTCATTATAATATAATGTTAATATATTTTGCTTTTCTACAATTCTAGAAACCTTTTGCTCTGTAAAAAGTATAATATTTTTATAATAATTCAACAAGTGAATGGACCCTCCTCAAGGACTGCCCCTTCTTGTTTTTCAGAGTGGTCTTATCAGCTTATAAGAGAGATTCTACTTTAGTAGATTTTGTTTATCATCCTGATTCAGATAAATTTTTATTATTTCAAACTGTTCTGGACATTACTCTGTTGTTAGGACAGCTTCCTAAGTACTACAGTAACAGTCATCTTTCTTGGTCACTTTGCCCATCCACTGATCCAGTCCTTGTCCACTCAGTCTCACCTGGGCAGCATTTTGTATTTTGAGACTATGCCAAATGAGAAAAGCACTGACTGTTACTAGTATACTACTAAGTACTATATTACTAGTGGTACTGTTACCAGTGTTACGGTTGCAGTGTTGGCAAAGAGCATGAGCCTAACTGTAATGTTTTTGTTGCATGGAACAAAACAATACTGCATCATGATCCCATTGTTAAAGGTACATACAGCATATATATTTAGTTACATTACAGTAAAGGTTGCACAATATATGCCTGAAACTGCTAGCTAAACAATTAATGAATTATATCTATAACATCAAAAATCTGAAAGTGAAAGTGACAGTTTACTCTTAAAAAAAAAACTATTACTATATAACTAAATTACTGCAGTGATTAGACACAGGACAGGAACCTCTTGTCATGGCAATATAAACTGCTGATTCCAATGTTAATACCTCACTGCCTGACCTGAAAGTGAAACGCAACTGATGAGTGTTCTGTAACTGTGTAAGCAAACATCTGGAGTTTTGTTTACAAAGTACAAACAATCTTACAATGAAACATTCACTGAGCAGTGAGCATACTGATCAATCAAGCAGTCATACCTGGCAAAGCAGAAATAAAATCTCGTTGCAACATGGGCTTGAGAAATGTGTTGATCTGTCCATGCTGGTAATGGCACATGCGTGAAAGTAAGTTTTCCACAAAAGTCACTTGTTCCACTTCATTCCAATTTTCAAACATCTTCAGACAAACTTCACTCTCTTTCAAAAACTCTTCTGTCTCTTCAACAGGTTCTGACAAACTCTTCACAACAGTCGTGGGATCCATCTGCAAAAGTCACAGAGAGAAAATACTTTAAAAATTAAACATGTCTGTCAAGAGTGTCACACTCACATGAGCTCCTGCAGAGCCTTTAATTTTACCTTTTCACTAATTTCAGAAACCTGCAACCCTGTGACTTCATTTTATGTTACTTGTTAGGCTCTATAGATCATATATTCTCAGTATGCACTGTTGACTGTAAAACTTCAAATATCAAAAGCTCAAAGAAAATCACCTTGCTGCTAGTGCTACTCTGTACATTAAGCTGACCACTAACTCAGTCACTATCAAAGGAAATTAAATTTAATTTTAACATCAGTCATTATAAATTAGACAGCCCCCCCCCCCCATCCCAACAGGCTAATTAACAATTCACATTATTATTTCAGTCACATAGTGTAGTGATGGCTCAGCAAACATAATGAAAGAATGAAAAATAGAGAACATAATCTTGCTCCTTGATAACAAGGATAGAAAACATTTCAGGCAGGCATCCTCCTGGATGTGGATACCCACCAAGCAGCACAATCACACTGGGTTAAGTAACAGTCTAATACTAATACAATAGCTACAGTTACAACTTTACAAGTAGATGACATTCAAAGTCAAGTAGGAAAGGATGGGAAATGTTTGACCATTTGACTTTGAAATAACAGATTAAGATGTGTATTATTACTATTAACTTTAAACTCAAAGTCCACCCACAACCATCAACCCCCTCTTTGAGTTTGACTTGTGTGTGTGTGTGTGTGTGTGTGTGTGTGTGTGTGTGTGTGTGTGTGTGTGTGAGTGTGGTGGTGCCCAAATACTAAAAATGTAAAATGCACAATGAAAAATCCATTAAAACCTAATTTGATCCCTTTTCAAACTGAAACTGTGTAACTTAAATAGCTAGAGCTATCAAGTATCATGATAACACAGAGTGTGATTCATGAGTCTACTCTATCCGATACATGTTCCAGGTGGTAAAAAATGTACAAAAATATTGCCAAAAAAGTACAGGGTTAAAAATACACTGCTTGTGTCAAAAACAAAATTAAATACATTCACAGTCTTGAAGGACGTGATGCAAGGGAGTCAGTTTGCTAGAGACAAAAGGTTCTCTGTTGCTCATTGCCAAAACAAATGTTTGCTGTATTGAACAAGCACGGCCCTCTCAGTCTCACTTCTCAGTGCACAGCCATGGATAGGGGGATGAAAATACACGCCAACAGCAACAGAAAATGTCACCGTCTCAGTAAACAAACGATCAGAAATAGTGTATAATACGCACTGTGTCAATATGAATCATAAACCTGATGACTTTGAAAATTATAACTCATAACACCCATGAACAATACCGTAGAAACCGACGTTCAGTCATCAAGGAACTGGCAGAGTCGGAATACCATTGTCAAAGACTCAAACCCGTTAGTTTTTACACAAAACACACATTACCTTTCGGTCATCTATCTGCTCATCCGGTAGACTGCACGTTTCCATGTTTGTCTCCGTTTCAGACATCATCTAATACCTATGAAGTGTAAATGTATGAAACAAAATCGAAATCCTAAGTTGCGGTATCCACCCTGACGAGTTGTTCCCTTTTTCGGGGGACAGAAAATTCATGACGTCACAGTTCCTTCACGCCTAAACGAGATACTACAATAAATATTTAAAGTAGTTCTAATTTCTTCTAGAAGATACTAAAAACATCCAAATAAAATGTTTTGATGAACGGTATCCCTCATATATTTTTTCATTGAAAAATAGCACTCTTGAATAAATAAATTTCGTGTTCCGGAAGTAAACAGCAATGGCGGCCTTCGCAGATCTGCATGTGGCCTGCACACAAAAGAAGGAACTTCAACAGGTTTTCGACACTGCAGTAAAATGTAATTGTTACTTATCACACGTAGCTCGAATTGGTACTTTGGCGCAAGTTTTGTTTTTCTGTTGATCCAGGGTGTGTTCCGGGGCACCTAGGCCCACGTCAGTTTTATTGTTCCGATAGACATTTAACATCAAAGAGAGCACAGGCTGACAATAATTATATGAATAATATAGACCCTACCTAGTCCGTAGTCGTGACTGACTAAGTCAGGCCAGTCTTAGAGTATGCGATGTCAGTCTGGGGTGCAGTATAAATAATAAATCCAGACAGGATCAAGTATTAACTATTTCACAGTCACTGTCAGTCATCAGTGTCACTTGTAATTTTTCTATAGTTAAACTAATTTTAGAAAAAAAAAGTATTATCTGTAACGGTGGTTAAATTACTAGATGCCACTCTGCCCACTCTGCTGTGTTGAAAATTACCACCAAGAGAAACACCACAAAATTCACAAGCATTAGAAAAAAAGCAGATTTAGAGTAGATGTGCTAGTTACACCATACCCCTTGAGAAAAATAAGCTATGCATCATCCCGTAGAGCCTGACAGTGACAGCTGCTATCTTTGTTGAGATGATGTCTGCCTAATCTCTGCTGTCTTGCATCACCACTGGTTTAGTTTTAAGTTTAAGGATCCCCATTGGCCCAAATTACACATTATGTGTAGAGATGTTGAGTGCTGATTTTCATATCCCAGATTGTATTTTGCTACCCTTTGTGCTTCATAGCCTTAGCAAATAACAGGAACTAACAGTAACACAACCAGTTTTATTACTGTATGAGTGTATCCCAGTGGAAGTGGCCCACAGCAATGTGTCCTAATTTCATGCAGTTATTGAGTAGTTATTTTTGCTTGGCTGAGTGTGACAGTGTGAGTGTGACTCAAATGCATTCATTCAGTGCAGGATTAATCAATAAAAACATGTGCAATGTTGACAGAGCTTGACACAAAAGCAGACAAGGAATATGGGGAAATATAAAGGGTATGGAAATGTGAAGAGGTATGGTAAATGGCAAAAATGACATTTCAGTTGGTAATGATATCTTCTGAACTCTTCAGTGTTTTAGTACTTTTACAACTAAACTTGGTGTGATTGTTTTCTTGAGCTGAAAAGTGCAATGTTCTGCAAAAAGTTTAGCTTGCTGCTTGCTAGCAATTGATCATCCTCAAGATGATAGTGAGGGTTCAGATCTTTGGTGAACGTTCATCCATCCTATTTGTGTCTTACATTTTCTGCATCAAATACATTTATACAAATTATAGGCAACAAACCATTTGGTGATCAGCATACATGTATGCAATCCACCATGTAATACTAATAGATAATAACAGTTGACATCTCTACCTCAGTACTTTGAGTTTTACTTTAAATTTAACATTACACTTTTTTACATTTTACACATATATTTATGGAATGAAAATATAAAATATGTATATATTCACAAAGCATAGGACTAACAAGAGAAGCTGCTGCTGCCCTGCTGTGGGGTTGGGGGTGCATGTGATTGTGAGTGTGTTGGTGTGTGCATGTGCATGTGTGTGTTGGTTTGTGTCACAGTGACTGTGTACATCATTGTGTGTGTGTGTGTGTGTGTGTGTGTGTGTGTGTGTGTGTGTGTGTGTGTGTGTGTGTGTTATTGTGGGTGGTTGTGTATGAAATGTTTGAGTGTTGATGAATGCATTTACAATGCTTGTGTATTTTTTCTTTGCTGAGTTGGTGAGTGTTGTTATTTCGTTGTTGGTAATGTATCATAGCACAGTAAGCTCATAATTTTTTTATGTGTACAACATTATATATGAGTTATTTTATATTTGTATAATACATAATGTTGTACACATAAAAATTATAATAACATAACACACTATAAAAGTATAATGTATATTATTAGTATTAATCAGTATTTTGTTTGAAGGTATACATGTATGTGATACTGTGTGTGTGCAGTGGGTTTTGGTGTTCTGGCAATTAGCACATTTATCAAGGACTTGAAAGGGAAAGGCAAGAAGCAGGAGCAGGTATGTACATTATCATTCAGCTTTGGCAAACATAGACTCATACATTCTAGGGTAAGACAGCAACTGAGCGAAAATAAGATGCAGTCTTGGCAAAACACATTAGCACCAGCAAGAACTTAAAAGATGACATTAAAAAGTTATGTGCTGTATAGTTACGCGATGACTGTCTTCAGCCATAAGCTGCTGGCACCACAGCATCCACCTCTCAGAAATGGATATATATAAATCCTCCAAAGGTTGCATGTGGCTGCCCATGTGGTGGGGTAATTAAAACAAAACATGGTCATACATGCAGTCCTCTCAGGCTCACCCATGGAATGCCTTTGTCAATTACAACTCAGTGTACTGTTGCATATGTACTGGGTGACTTCAGAGTGTTCAGCTAGGGAATACTACAAGGACAGCAATGACCTCATCACTCTAGCTCCTTCATAATTAAAGAAAAGAGTCTGTCACTGCCAGGAAAGGTACACACACACACACACACACACACACACACACACACACACACACACACACACACACACACACACACACACACACACGCACACACACAGAAGAGAGAGAGAGAGATCTGACTGCATATATATTGGTATCCAAATTTGAAGTAAGTTTTGATCCAGATAGTGCCTTCAGTGTTGCTGTGACTGTGAAGTGTTCAGATTTACTTTCCTAGACAAAACTGAGCATGGATTAAGAAAAAGGGCCCATAACTCCATACTCATTGGTTTAATTCTGTGAGAAACTGCATTGACCTGCATGTAGTGTAAGTAACCTAGTGACTGACCCTTTAGGTACTTTTTGTCCTGTAGTGCCTGTGTGCACTGTATGGTTGTAATGATTGTGTTTGTTGCTACCAATGTGTGTGAGTGTATGAAAACTATGATGCATACTGTATACTCCACTGGGTATGTGGATGTAGGGTTGGAAAAAATAATGCTGGATTACTTCTTTTTTTTTCTCTCTTATTTTCGGAGTTCAGGCTCAGTTCATGTCAACAATTTTATATAATTGTTGTTCTTATATGTTTGGGTTCCAGTATATTATATCTATGTTTATACTTACATTGTTATATACCTATTGTGTTGATTTTCTGAAACTAAAATGTTTGTATTAATACTATTATGTATTATAAGGTAATGTACCATATTTAAGGCACTTTGCCTTATTATGGACTTCTAGTTCTCCTGTGCATGTAAATTGTAATATAATTATATGCCTTGTTTGTGGGGTGTTTTCAGTCTCCAATCTGTCGACCAGAAGAGGTTCCTCTCAGTGAACAGACCCATCAGCTGCTGAAGGCAAGTGGAAGGGCGTGTTTCACCTTCACTAAGACACTAGTTTCAGAGATCTCTACATAATTAATGAACACTTTCTCTACTTTACCGTCTCTGTACCTTTGTAGTCACAAGCAACCTTTCACTCTTGCAAACACACTTGTACACCAAACATCTGCACTGTTGGAGTTGAATATCATGGGGACATTGTAGATATGCGATACCAACAGACACAACACTAATTTTCCCAGTCCCATGTTGGTGATCATGGAGAGAATATGAAAATTGAAACACCTACATTCTAATGCTTTTATAGTTCCCTTTTTACTTACAACTTACTTTGTCATAAAAAGTGCTCTGTTCTCTTCACACAATGCATTCTTGTGTTTGCAAAGGGTAAGAAATGACTGAAATCATGAGGTTGCCAAACACAAAGAAAGAAAAAGCAAATAAAACAAACTGAAACTGGGTGCACACTGTTATAGCCTGTTTTAACCAGTTGGGAAAACCAAGGTGCTTTTTATCAGGCCTGAAAAGTTTGAGGAAATTGCATTTTTGGCCATGGTCTTGAGAGCTTTGGGAATTTCATGATAAAGGTCAACAGATAATCTGGAGAATTAGACAGAGGATTTGGAAAAATAACTGGGAGGCCAAAGGATGGATCGTAAAGCATTAAAGTCCAAGGTTTTTAAGTATGCAAAATGACCATTGAAATGATTGACAAATGAGTCACTAGTTTCAGATTTAATAAAAAAAATGAAAAAAATGTTTAATTGGGTTTTTAATCAATTTTATTTTCTGTAGGCTTCCCCGGAAGTGACATCAGTCTGGGGAGTCAGTGCGGTTGCCATCTTAGTTTCTTCAGTAAACTGTATGCATATGGTTGACAAAAAAAGTTAACTATGCTGGCCTGCTGTGTTGCCGCAAACTGTAACAATTCACAGATGACCCCAGGTATAACAATGCACAAGCTTCCACGCAATCGACCCGCAGTGAGGTGAAAGTGGATTAAGTTTATACAATCCAAATGAGCTGACTTTCTTGCTGCGCCGCATCATGCCCATTTGTGTAGCGAGCACTTCAGTGAGTGCGATTTCACAAACCCCATTAAATACCGCATGGGGTTTGCTTCGAAGCTGACACGATGTTCCAGTACTCTTTCAAAATCCTGCCTGACAGGCTCAAACTGATATGGCTGTATCCTTGTGGGTCTCTCGGGCAAAGAATCAGTTTCTTTTTCGGAGCTTGAGTTGGCCATTTTGCAGCGACTCCCCAGAGTGACGTAGTAGGCATATGGTCATGTGATTTGGGCATCATGGCAACGCTTTCAGTATAACAGAAAATGCCTTTTTTTCATGCATTTATAACCCACAGATCACAGTTTCACCTACGTCATTGTTCTCAGCGAGCTTTAATGGAAATTGTGTCAAAACTCACCCCTAACCTTGGACTTGTCCTTTAAAAGGAAAATAGACAGTTTCTTTAACTTGAAGTTGAAACTTCAGGTTTCAAGTTGTGTTTGTATCTGAGCATTAATTTTGTTTGGGAAACTGCTGCTTTTAAGTTTGGGGAATTTTGCAGTAAAAAATCCCTATCCAAAGTACAAACCCTGAGACCCCCCCCCCCCCCCCCCCTGCTGGATAAGCTTCTCAATGGCAATCGCAATCAGGTTTGTTTTGTTGTTCATGTATTGATTATCTACCTGTATTGATTATTTCCTGTTTACAATTGGGTTGGTGTCTTACTGTGCCTGTCATTTAACATTAGGTGGAGGGTAGACGTGTGCGCCAGTTGTCACGCATAACAGCCTTGCTGGAAGACACCACCAACACTCACAAACTGGTGAGTATCCCTCTGGTGCTGCTTCCTCATCTTGATGAGGCAGGGGTTGGAGGCTTGGCAGACATAATCTGTGGCAACAGATGGTTAAAATAGAAAAGACATCTGTGGCTGAGTCAGTATCACTGTCCACTGTATTCAGCATCACAATCACTCCATGTTTGAAGAACAGGCTTCACAGAAATAAGGATATGAGAGGGAGATGGGGGAAGTATTATGGAATCAGATTTTAAACAAGTTGTGTTCGACAGGCTGTAAATTTGCGGACAGTATAACTATATTAATGTTTTGTTGTTATTGATATCGGAGCCTTTGTGGCTTACTCAGGTTACTGGTCAGATTTTTTGGTGGTTGTTTATGATTGCACAGACACCCACCCTCACAGACACAACAGGAGGGTGAGGAGCTCTCTCTCTCTCACATACACATGCACGCACTCACACACACACACACACACACCAACACGTGAAAACATGCATGTACACATATTACTGTGCTTATGCATGCGCACACACAAACACACACATGAAAACCTGCATGTACATATATTACTGTATAGACACTGTCAGTATCATAAAAGACTGAATTCATGATTGGTTACACCTCTTACAGTTTGGTGTGGTTTTTGTTTTGTTTTTTCTTTCCGGTAGATCTCACCAGAAATACAAGCTTTCGATCTTCTTGCTGTACAGCCCACCAATGAAGCAGCATTTAAAGTGAGTGTGTGTGGATGTGGATGTGCATTGCTGTCTATTTTGAGCACTTTCAACAGTCCACTTGGAATACTTCATCAGTTTAAGTTGATCACTCGAACTATCTTTTTAGTTCACTTGCATTAGTTTGTTGTGGAGCTTTCAACAGCAAAACTATAGAAAATAAAATAAAAAACACACACCAAAACACCACTTGCACTTTTGATGATGAATATAAAATCATGGCATGGTATAATCTTTTCATCTGTTTTGAAGGAAGTTACTGTCTCTTAGTCTTTAATCAATGAATCCACTTTTTGTTACCATTTTATTGGTTGAGATTTTACTGGAGATTCAGATCCACATAACCTGTGCATCTTTGTCATCAGCAGAAAAGATGGACTACCATACAACAGACCAAAATAAAATCTTGAGTTGCTTTTAAATGCAATTAGTAAAATACTAATAAACTATGAGATTTATCCAGCTAAAGCAAGGAGAAAACAGCAGCCTTTTGATGCTGATGATTCACGTAGGTTCGTTTAGAGTGTACTGAATAATAACATAGTTTTATTAAGCACCATTCTCCAACACGAGTTAAATTCATTGCCCTATACAAGAACCTTGACCAAAAAAACAACAACTGCATTACGTATACTTTAACAGACAGGACCTTAAGTATAATATTTTACCATAAACATAATCACCTAGCTAACAACGACTATTTACACATGGATACATACTCACCCACACCTACACAAGGACTATTTACACATGGATACATACTCACCCACACCTACACAAGGACTATTTACACATGGATACATACTCACCCACACCTACACAAGGACTATTTACACATGGATACATACACACCCACACCTACACAAGGAAGCACACACAAGAGCATCAGTCAGTCCCCCGTCGCCCACTCAAGTGCACATTACCGTTAGTGAATTACCAACATTCTCAAAAAACTCTCTCCCTTTAACTTTAAGTCTCTCCTCCTGCCCAATAAAGCATGTGAACAACTTGTTTCCAACAGTTGGCCTGCACAACGTTAGAAGTGGACATCATAGTGTTGAACATGACGGAGAAACTCCCCTTCTACATCAAGAGTCCTCTCGTCCACCTGGTAAGTGCAGCCTATCCAGGACAGTGGAAGCTTAGAGCTCTGCACTGTTCAAACATCCTGGGTGCAAACAGGGCCTGGAACCGTGGAAGCATTTTGTGGCAAACATTGTAGGCTGTTGTTTGTGAAACATTTTGCAGCAAGCATTGTAGGCTGTGGTTTGTGAAACATTTTGCAGCAAGCATTGTAGGCTGTGGTTTGTGAAACATTTTGCAGCAAATGTAGGTTGTATTTCATGAAACATTTTGCAGCAAGCATTGTAGGATGTAGTTTTTGAAACATTTTGCAGGAAGCATTGTAGGTTGTGGTTTGAAACATTTTGCAGGAAGCATTGTAGGTTGTGGTTTGAAACATTTTGCAGGAAGCATTGTAGGTTGTGTTTTGAAACATTTTGCAGCAAACATTGTAGGCTGTGGTTTGAAACATTTTGCAGGAAGCATTATAGGTTGTGGTTTGAAACATTTTGCAGGAAGCATTGTAGGTTGTGTTTTGTGAAACACTCGCCCTGATCTAACCGTGCTGGTTAAGCAGACACAAAACACCAAATGACTGACTTTGTGAAGCATCCTATGGCAAGGGTGCACAACGAAGTAAAAAGAAAGTTTGAACCTGGCGCTAATGCTGCAGCCTCAGATATCATTTTTGTCTTGGTCATGCAGGCTGTTTGTTGTCTTGGAGAGCTATACATTTATATGCCTTTTGTTATAATCGTAATCGACCTGTCCATTTGCAATCTGTGTCTCTTTGACATGTGCAGCAAATATGTTATGCCTTGGTGGTGGTGGTGGCGATGATGATGTTGATTGTGTGTCTGTGTGTGTGTGTGTGTGTGTGTGTGTGTGTGTGTGTGTGTGTGCAGGCAATAGAGAGGGGTATTCATTTTGAGATCCTGTACAGCCCTGCTGTAAGAGACAGCACATTTCGACAGAACATCATCTCCAATGCTTTGCAGCTGTATGCAGCATGCAAAGGCAAGGTAAGCTCTGGGAATAGTGTTGGTGAGCTCAGCGTGCAGTTTGTATGTGTGCGTGTCAGTGTGTTCATTTATGTGTGTTGATGACCAGTGTATGTGTAAGGCAATGTTGTACGTGTATTTAACAAGTAATGAATTACACCGTGGGAAACCTTTGTGTATGTGTGACCGTGCATATGTGTGTGCATGCAAGCATGTCTGTAAAACAGGTGATGAACTATGCTAGATGCTGAACCTATCACCGTCAAGTGTTGAAATTGATGACTACATACATTTCTTTCCACATGCAAATTGTATGCTCCCCTGATGACTGCACTGCATGCATACTGGATTGTTAGCTCTGCTTTTTATGCTGAAATTATTTGATAATTTATATTGTAATTACTGTGTCCACATCTTCAGATTTTGTCCTGATAATATCTTCTGAAGTGCCAAATGTCTTGTAAATAAACATGGGGTGGTGCATTAACAGAACGGTTGAGTGTTGTGCAAATACTCGTTTACTCTTTTTTTTTTTTTTTAACATCAGATGGGGGATTGTGTGGATATATATGTATGAGAGTATATGAATTATAGGGGTGGGTAGAATGAAAGTGTTGGTGATAAATAAAATATCATTAGGATGGGTGTTGGGGGTACATTTATTAGAGTATATATATAGGGTTGGGTGAATGAAAGTTTGTGTGATAGCCAAGTTTGTCAAACAAAAAGTGCGAGTTTCAATATATATCTTTTGAGTAACATTGTGCGCATATGTAACATTTAGGGTGTATGAATGTGTTAGCATATGTGCATATATGTGTTCATAGCAGTATGAGATATAGATCAAGTGAAACTAATTTTCAGCAAGGATACAGACACAAATGTATATATAATCTATATGTGGTTGTTTGTTAACTGCAGATAAGGTTGGTTAGGTGGTTTTTTGTTTGTTTTTAAACATAAATTTCTTTTGGTGCAGCTTGCTGATGTATGTTGTTGGCATGACAATTGTAAGATCAGTCTAATATCACTTATGTGAAAAGACTAAATAAAAAAGGAAGAAGGTCACAGTTCATATAATCAAAATATGACATGTGTGTGTGTGCATGTGTAGTTGCATGCCTGAATGTTAACACTGTGTTTTATAGAACAGCTCTAGAAAAATGTACTCACCTATACAAATTACAATGATATCCAAGGAACAGTTAAACATTTTATGTTTCTCATGTTTCATCGTATAGGTGAGTACATTTCTCTAGAGCTGTTCTATTTTGTCAACCTCACCAGCATTCACTGTGTTTTATAGTTATTGATGTTTGAAAGCGTTCTTTCATCAGTGTTATTTTACCTCTTTTTCAGAATGTCATCATCAGCAGTGGCTGTGAGAAGGTATTTATTATTTTGACTGTTTACAGTGGTACTTGGTAAAGCTTTGCCTTTAAATCATGAAAGTGACACCCTAACTGACATAACAATGATTTAATCTTTTCAAGCGGAGTAGCAGTTATGTTAGTTTGCCTGTGCTTATAAGGTGTGTAACAATTGCCTGTGCTTATAACCATATATAAGGTGTGTAACAACTGCCTGTGCTTACATGATGTGTAATTACAAACAGCTTTTTGACTGTTTTTCGGCATGTCCGTGTTAATACAGCGGACACATTTTGTGTCATTTCAGGCCATAGAGCTGAGAGGTCCCTACGACATCACAAATCTGTATCCATTTTGAGGGGTTTGATTTGTTTGTATGGAGTTGTTTTTGAGTTTTTAAATCTATTTGGTGGTTGGGTTCCAGTTGTGAGGTTGAAAATGTGTCCACTAGTGGTTGGGATGCGAGGCTGAAAATGTGTCCACCAGTTGAAAACTTGAAAAGCTATACAAGTCTCTTGCATGGGCACCAACCCACATGGTTCATACAGATGACTGAATCATTCCTTATGTCCAAGCCAGACTGATGGCACTGGCACTGTTGTATGTCACTACATTATGCAGAGGTGAGTTTACAGAGGGACTGGGGTGAGGAGGGAAGTTCTCTTGCAACATTGGTCAGAGGAAGCGAGTCATTCCGGGTGTCTAACTCAAAGACATGTGAAGGTGTCAGCACTGTCTGCTGCCTCATTATGAATAGAAGAGTTTACAAAGGGTGGGTGTGTGTGTGTGTGTGGTGGTGGGGGGGGGGGGGGGGGGGTATTGTGGTAATGGGTCTTTATGTTGTTACACTGTGTAACTATTTGCTTGCTGTCAAACATCCCCAATGTTTTTTTTAAATTTGGTTACGCTGTTCTTTGTTGGCATTGTGTGCAGGTGCACATATGAATGTGTGTGTTTGTGTGTGTGTGTGTGTGTAAATGATCATGTGTGCGTGTGTGTGTGTGTGTGTGTGTGTGTGTGTGTAAATGATCATGTGTGTGTGTGTGTGTGTGTGTGTGTGTGTGTGTGTGTGTGTGTGTGTGTGCTTCACTATGTTCTGTATGATTATGTTTATTAATTTATGTTTGTACATTGTATGTTTTTCTTTAACTCAGTTGTAAAGCTCTTTGAGTCTTTGAAAGCCCTATAAATTCCCTATTATTATTATGTTTGCTTGCTGCCCAACATCCCAATGACTTGCTTTCCTGACTAGAGCACAGAGGTCTGTTGTTTGGCTTGTCCTCCCCGCAGAGCAAAGACGCAGTCAGTAAAAACTGCCGAGCGGTGCTTAAGCATGCAGGTAAGCTTTCCAGCCTTTCTCAGAATTCGTGTTGTCTGAAGGCATGTGCAGCTGAGGTCAAGTTTGTTCTTGTGAAGATTATTTTGCCGTGATAAAATTTCTGTTGACGAAGCCAGTTTTGTATAGCTGAAATGGCCGATGATGAAGTAAGATTTATGCTGATGTTAGAAGCATTTACTTTCACAAAGTAAGTTTTGTACGGTTGAAGATGGTTGATGATGAAGTACGATTTATGCCATGAAGCAAGATTTTTTTAAATTGAGACAAACAGATAAAAGGTTAAAAAGAACGCTATTTATTAGGACAAAACACAAAACTAATAAAGAGATAAAAGATTAAAAAGAACCCTATTTATTAGGACAAAACACAAAACTAATAAACAGATAAAAGTTAAAAAGAACGCTATTTATTAGGACAAAACATGAAACTAATGAACAGCATTCTTTTTAACCTTTTTGTGTGTTCGGATCTTGTTTTAGAATGCTAGCAGTCATGTTTGTTCACCCTTTTAATTTTTTAATTTTATATATTGGATAGCAAAAACAAAATAGTTACATCACATCAGTAATCAATAATAATCCAATATTTTCCCCTTCAATAGCCCTTCATGCTCCCTCCATCCTGTTTTCCCTGTGTGTCCTCCCCCCCCTCCCCCCCCCCCACCCCCCCCCCCCGACCTCTCTCATGCTCACTCCAGCCCATCTGATTTACACTCACACACACATTTGTCAAGAACTGACTACAGTGCAGTGATTGTTTTTCTAAAAAGTTTACAACTGATGGCTTTATGTGTTCATGAGTCAGTTTCATGCAGGTTCTTGTGGCACTAAACATTGTTATAATACTGTCCTGTTTCAGAAGCCAGAAAGATCACCAAATCCGTGGTGGGCGTGGTCAAGTCATCGGAACTGTCACCAGCGGATCAGTGGATTTTACACAGCAAGTGTGCTGAACCTTCTGTATGCCCAGAAACACCACAGGAAGTGCCACCTCGGAAGAAGCAGAAGACCTGAAGTAACATTACACTGAGAAACATTGTGTGGTAGTGTGACGCATGGAAGCTTGAACTTTCGCAAAAAATACTGTGTGCTAGGGTGAAACTGAAAGCATGAATTTTCTGCAAGAAATGATATGAAAGTTTAACTTGATGTAAAAAGTACTGTGTACAAGGGTGAAACTGAAAGCATGAATTTTCTGCAAGAAATGATATGAAAGTTTAACTTGATGTAAAAAGTACTGTGTACAAGGGTGAAACTGAAAGCATGAATTTTCTGCAAGAAATGATACGCATGGGTGTGATGTGCAGAAGCGTGAAATTACTGCGAGTGCTGTCTTAGTGTGTAGGCTTTAACTTGCTGCCAAAAAAGATGAGCAGTGTTGTGTGTGGGTGTGGAAGCTTGGTAAGCTGGCAGCTCCAGAGTTTGCATGCAGCAGGCAAGGGTTTCCGTTGTTATTTGCCCTGTCTGCAGAATGCCAGAAGGGAGGAGAGCTAGGAATAAAATTCAGAAACATTTCCGGAGTTTTGCTGTGTCTGCTACTTTAATGTGCAGTGAAATTTGTACAGCTTATTCCTACACAATAATAAATAATAATAAATGCTTAGAGCGCTTAACCTGCACAGGCCCTAAGTGCTTACACGTTCTTTACAAATACATACTGTCAAATTTCAACGCATACAACATGAATGCACACGCACATGCGCACACACATACCAGTCGCATAGGGCAATGAGACTGAAGAAAAGGTTTTTAAGGAAGATTTAAAAGAGCTGACAGAGGTAGAATGGTGGACAGAAACAGGCACTATCACCCCCTCCCCTCCACACACACCTCACCCATACATTTAAAATGATTTAAAAAAAAGAAGCCAAACAGTTGCATATTAACTATGTCGACCTGTGTAGGTATGCTGGCAGAACACATTCCTGACATTTTCAGAATTTACAGCAAGCTTATCATGTTTTTTAAGATGGCAGCAAAAGTATGTATCCGCTTCCTAAGGAGATTGATGAAGCTGTGAAGTTTAATCCTGTATCAGGTGTATGCCTGCTTCAGTAGTTTATTGTAATGCATGCATGTGTGCATATTCGTAGTCAAAAGAAATGTATCAAAAATCAATGGCTCTCTCTCCATGTCAGTCTTGGCACTGTGCTTGCGTCACTGAAGGATCAGCGCAACTGTGCTCAAACACTGGCTTCCCAGAATAAAATTGTTTCCAGAATCAGTTTAAATGATAGTTAAGGTGGATTCCCCAAAGATATTTTCAGTCATCTGTAAAGTTGCATAGCCATTACTCTCTCTCTCTCTCACTCCCTGTGTTGTGTGTGTATGTCTAGAAAGTAGCACAAGAAAGTGAACTGATGGATTACCTTCCTTGTTTCATCCAGCCTGGTTGGTAATGTAAAACGGAGGATTCTTTCTGAGCATCTAAGGAAGAGTCCTGAGCTAAAATTTAACATCATTGAAATAAAGTCATATAACTTGCTGCTCATAGTATGTGTGTTATGAACAAACTTGCAACAGAAAATGTGCAGTCCCGCCTTGGTTTGCAGTGAAGGCCTTGCTTGTAGTGAAAGTTTTTCCATAGATCAGTCAACTTTGCCATTTTTTGCTTAATATCTCACAGATTGTGCATAGACACAGCTATGTTAGGAATAGAAGAAGCTTCATATGGGAACACACATACTCACACAGAAACAAACAAGAACACCACACCAAACACCTACACCAAAACCACATGACGTTTGTGGTTGTGTGTGTGTACCCATACAAAGTTGCTTGGAGACTATGCCAACAGGAAGAGGACAGCTGAATGTATGTAACAAGGAACTCTGTACTACATGTAATGTAAAGGGCACAGCAGGTGGTGTGGCCTGAGTGGTTAATGGACTGGTTGTGGGTTTGAATACTTGTTCAGGCAGTAACCCTCTTCCCTCCTTTCCTTAGTCTTGGGACAGCAGTGTTAGTGTAGTGTTTAGTCTATGGGACGAGGACCCCCTGCCCCCCTCCACACACACAACAACAAAACTAGCCTAGGTCCTGTGTGCTACAGACTTGTGCATATGATGTACAGATCCTGTGTCAGTGGAAAAGAATATGTGTATAAATTTTACCCATGTTAAGAATAAATTATTAGGATGGACAGGGTCACCATCTAGCAGTTGCTGATTTTCCTAAAGAAAAATATCCTTAAAACTCCCTTGGAAAAATATGCAACATGTACACATATATGTGCACACACTATGCAGATACACATTCACGCATACAAACACACACACACACACTGATCTGACAGAAAAAGAACTACAACAAATCAGAGTGTGTTATTTTTAACTCCCAGTAAACTGTCTAGGTCAACATCGGGGTGAACAATTCCAAACTCAGTGTGATGAACAACAGTGCAGAGGGTTAAGTACAATCCAAGCATAACTCCTCAGTTCTTCAAACGGGTCATGTGGCTTCTATACCAGAACCACCACATCCTGCTGTTGCATTTGCACAGCAATCAGCCCAGAAATGAGTGATGTGGCGTGTGCCCTGTGGCCAGCACATCCCACTGGTGGCATGCAGCCCTGAGCCCAGCAATGCCTGATGTGGCATCTGTCCCAGAAAGTCTGTGGCACACAGAACTTTTAGCCCAGCAATGCCTGATGTGGCATCTATCCCAGAAAGTCCTGCTGTGGCATGCAGCACTGAGCCCAGCAATGACTGATGTGGCATCTGTCCCAGAAAGTCTGTGGCACACAGAACTGGGCCCAGCAGTGCCTGATGTGGCATCTATCCCAGAAAGTCCTGCTGTGGTATGCAGCACTGAGCCCAGCAATGACTGATGTGGCATCTATCCCAGAAAGTCCTGCCACTGGCACACAGCACCAAGCACCTGAAGCTGTGGCATCTGCATTCAGTCCCCACAACAGGGCACATCGTCCCCAGCAAGTCCCACTGGTGGCTTGTGTTGGTGAACTAAGACTGAGCCACTCGAGGCCGACATCTGTATTCTGACAGGACCCCAACCATGGGTTGCATCTACCCCAGCAAATCCCACTAACTGCACATACGAGTGAACTAAGGTCAAAGCACTTTAAGCTGTGGTAGCTGCATTCCATGGTACCGCACAATGGGGCATGTCTATCCCAGCAAGCCCCAGTGGCTGTGCATGCTGGTGAAGATGACTGAGGCACTTGGAGCTGTTAGAGACTTTTGTGCTCCGAGAGGCCAAAACTGGGCCCCCAGAACAGAAACATTAATTTTTAGCCCCCAGCGTAGTGTTGCCCCTGTGCCCCACCAGGGCATGGGTGGCTCTTGTATCTCAGCCTCTTTGGTCAGTACATCCGAGCATTTTTTTCTCCTTCCCCATGCCTGCTGTGGAATTTCATTCAAGAGACCCTACCCTGTGGGGCATGCCTCTACCCCAGCAAGTCCCGCTGGTTGCACACGTCTACCACAGCAGGTCCCACTGGTTGCACCTGTCTACCCCAGCAGGTCCCACTGGTTACATACCTACCCCAGCGGGTCCCATTGGTTACACACACCTAACCTAGCAGGTCCCATTGGTTACACACACCTACCCCAGCAGATCCTACTGGTTACACACCTGCCCCAGCAGGTCCCGCTGGTTACACAAGTCGACCCCAGCAGGCCCAAACGGTTGCACATGTCTACTCCAGCAAGTGTCCCACTGGCTGCAAGCCCCACTGGTTGCAAACATCTAGCCCAGCAGGTCCCACTGGTTACACATGTTGTCGGTGAAGGAGAGGCAGTCCAGGCGGCGGCAGGGCTGGCAGGGGTGGGGCTGCAGCCGGATGTAGGTGTAGAACAGGGCTCCGTACAGACTCACCAGCAGCACCAGGCCTGCGATCACCATCGACGCCTTGCGGACCCGACTCCACCTGCTGTCACCAAAGCAGACAGGAGCTGTTCGACCTCTGACTGCGTTCCCTCTGCGGGCCTTTCTTGTTTGGGCCAGCTAGTGCATTGAGTGGCAAGTCTTTCAAAGGTCGTATCTGATTTCAAAATCCAACTCTTTCTCAAGAGAGCTGCCAAATTGGATGTTCACAGTATCCAAGTCTGTTAATGAAGTGGGCAGGGCCAGGATAGAAAAGGGTGCTTAATGAAGTGGGCAGGGCCAGGATAGAAAAGGGTGCTTAATGAAGTGGGCAGGGCCAGGATAGAAAAGGGTGCTTAATGAAGTGGGCAGGGCCAGGATAGAAAAGGGTGCTAAGGTTGGAAAGTTTGCTGCTTCTTCATTAGGGAGTCAAGTGAAAAGTAAATTGATTAATGAGAGAGAGAGAGAGAGAGGGGGGGGGGAAGAGAGAGAGGGGGGAGAGAGAGAGAGAGAAACTGACAATGAATTTGTTAAATAATGTTACTGCTCACTGCTGCAGAAATGACAACCAGATACACATAATACCCCCCTCCCTCAGCCATTTTCTAATTTCTTTTGTTCTAATTTTAACTGTTACATTTTTCTGGCTATGCAAATAAAACAATGTCTCTTTGTTTCATAGGGCTGGGGTGGGGGACAGGGTGAATTCAAGCTGGGATGGGGGAGTGGGGGTGGGGGACAGGGTGAGGTCAAAACAGGAATGGGGAGTGTGGGGGCAGGGGGGGAAGTCTGGCCAGGATGTGGGGGTGGGGGACCTGGGGAGGTCCAGTCAGGATGTGGGGGTGGGGGACTGGGGAGGTCCAGTCAGGATGTGGGGGTGGGGGACTGGGGAGGTCCAGTCAGGATGTGGGGGTGGGGGACTGGGGAGGTCCAGTCAGGATGTGGGGGTGGGGGACTGGGGAGGTCCAGTCAGGATGTGGGGGTGGGGGACCGGGGAGGTCCAGTCAGGATGTGGGGGTGGGGGACTGGGGAGGTCCGGCCAGGATGTGGGGGTGGGGGACAGGGTGGTCTGGGTGGGGGGCAGAGTGAGGTCCGGGTGGGATGTGGGGCTTGGGGGCAGGGTGAGGTCCGGGTGGGATGTGGGGGTGGGGGACAGGGTGAGGTCCAGCCAGGGTGTGCGAGGTGTGATATCTCACATGACTTTCTACATCCAAGTTATCCCTTCACTCACACATCGAACGTGATGTAGGGCATGAAGACCAGCGTGCAGATGGCACCGAAGCCGAAGCCGGCCAGAGTACCCAGCAGGCTGACATAGGGCAGCAGCCCCATGACCAGCAGGAGAAGGAGGCATCCGAACAGCTTGACCGCCTCCCAGTGGGGCTTGTCCAGCAATGTCCATGCCTGGCTCAGCTCCACTGCTGCCTCTCCCATCATGCCTGCCATCCCGCTCGTGCTGCCCACTTGGGGAACGTAGGGCTGAGCCGTGCTCGCCACCTGTACAGACTTGTACGTTAACAATATTAACAGGAAATTCACAGAGTCCCACTTGGGGAATGTAGGGCTGTGCTGTGCTCGCCACCTGTACAGACTTGTACGTTAACAATATTAACAGGAAATTCACAGAGTCCCACTTGGGGAATGTAGGGCTGTGCCGTGCTCACCACCTGTACAGACTTGTACATTAACAATAATAACAGGAAATTCACAGTCCCACTTGGGGAATGTAGGGCTGTGCCGTGCTCACCACCTGTACAGACTTGTACATTAACAATAATAACAGGAAATTCACAGTCCCACTTGGGGAATGTAAGGCTGTGCCGTGCTTGCCACATGTACAGGTTTGTATGTTAACAATAATAATCATAGGAAATTCACAGAGCGCTTTTTCAGAGATTCAAAAGCACTTAACAACTTTAAGAAAAACAAAAAGAAAAAAAGGAAAAACAAAACTTCAGACTTATATAGTTCCCAGTTGTTTCTGGAAAAGTGTCCGCTCAAGCTGCTCACTTGGGGAATGTAGGGCTGAGCTGTGCTCACCACCTGTATGAATTTGCTTGTTAGACTTCTTTAATGCCCAGATGTATCTGGAGAAATGTCCACTTGTGCTGCCTGCTTCTGGAGTGTTCGGCTGAGCCATGCTTGCCACCTGTGCAGGTTCCTTAGTTACACTTGTCTTTGCTTTTTTTTCATTTTAAAGGCATGATCGACAAAAGAGAAAAAAACAAAAAACAGAAGCAACAAGATATAAAAACTAAATAAATACGAATGAAGGAAAGAAAGAATGAAAGGAAAGGAATAAGCTCACATACACGCATCAAGAACCACATCAGAAGAAAGAATAAGAAAGAGAAGTTCGGGGGGGGGGGGGGAAGAAGAAAAAAGCAAGCAAACAACTCACAGAATGAAATCAAATACACATAGGCTCTATCTAGCTTGTTAAAAAAAAAAAAAAAATCTCGTTAAACTTGTTTAATGCCGAACTGTCTCCAGAGAGATACTGGTGGGGACTGAGATCAAGGAGGTGGGGTACAGGGAGACTATAGCTAACACCACACTGTCACCACCAGAATGACTGATGCTAAGACTGGTTAAATTTGTTTAACACCAAGTTGTCTCCAGAGAGGTACTGGCAGAGACCGAGATCCCAAGAGGTGGGGTACAGGGAGACTATAGCTAACACCACACTGTCACCACCAGAATGACTGATGCTAAGACTGGTTAAATTTGTTTAACACCAAGTTGTCTCCAGAGAGGTACTGGCAGAGACCGAGATCCCAAGAGGTGGGGTACAGGGAGACTATAGCTAACACCACACTGTCACCACCAGAATGACTGATGCTAAGACTGGTTAAATTTGTTTAACACCAAGTTGTCTCCAGAGAGGTACTGGCAGAGACCGAGATCCCAAGAGGTGGGGTACAGGGAGACTATAGCTAACACCACACTGTCACCACCAGAATGACTGATGCTAAGACTGGTTAAATTTGTTTAACACCAAGTTGTCTCCAGAGAGGTACTGGCAGAGACCGAGATCCCAAGAGGTGGGGTACAGGGAGACTATAGCTAACACCACACTGTCACCACCAGAATGACTGATGCTAAGACTGGTTAAATTTGTTTAACACCAAGTTGTCTCCAGAGAGGTACTGGCAGAGACCGAGATCCCAGGAGGTGGGGTACAGGGAGACTATACCTAACACCACACTGTCACCACCAGAATGACTGACGCTAAGACTGGTTAAATTTGTTTAACACCAAGTTGTCTCCAGAGAGGTACTGGCAGAGACCGAGATCCCAGGAGGTGGGGTACAGGGAGACTATACCTAACACCACACTGTCACCACCAGAATGACTGACGCTAAGACTGGTTAAATTTGTTTAACACCAAGTTGTCTCCAGAGAGGTACTGGCAGAGACCGAGATCCCAGGAGGTGGGGTACAGGGAGACTATACCTAACACCACACTGTCACCACCAGAATGACTGACGCTAAGACTGGTTAAATTTGTTTAACACCAAGTTGTCTCCAGAGAGGTACTGGCAGAGACCGAGATCCCAGGAGGTGGGGTACAGGGAGACTATACCTAACACTACACTGTCACCACCAGAATGACTTGGGCATTAAGATTGGTTGAACGTCTTTAATGCCAAGATGCCTCCAGAGAGGTACTAGCAGGGACCAAGATCCTAGAAGGAACAAGTTTTGAAACATCTGTTCTTAAACAATAACAGAGGAGTGGCCTGTTGTAGGCTGGTTTTCAACAGGAGGTTGTGATTTTTACATCAATCAAAAAGACAAGACCCTTCACTATAAATATGTTCTTAAAAAGGAGAAGAGAACAGAGACAGCAAATCAGAGCTCAGGAGCTGTGTGAAAGTCGAGGTGGACGTCCTGGGCTCCCGTCCCTAATGAAACCTACAGTTTCTGTGGACATAAAGCCACACTTCAACCAACGAGACAGCGAAAGTCTTCAGCACTCACAAGCTGACCAGCCACGCCGCTGACGGTGTAGGTGGCCAGGATCCGCAACCAGCCGGCACTATTCTCCAGGGGCCGCATGAGCAGCCACTCCAGCATCAGCAGGGGCAGGCAGTGCAGGATGCCGAAGGTGTAGAAGAGGGCCAACATGAGGCGCCACAATTGCCAGATAGTCCCCTTCTTGGCCAGCCAGGGCCTGTCGGGGTCAGGGTGAAACAGGAAGAGACTGGTGCCGATCTTGCACACATCCTGTAGGCACAGGACCTGCAGATCGGGGGAGAACTGTAGTGCTGAGGTTGGCACCTTTCAGCAATGCTATGATCAAAAATCTGAAAATGGAATGACTGGTAGTATTCTAAAACAAGATCCAAACACATAAAAGATTCCAAAGAATGCTTATGTATAATGACATAGACACACAATCTGCACATTTTCGGGGTAATCCCCTTTGTCAAGTGACAAAATGACACTTAAAACAACAGTCAAAGGGTTAAAAACGATGAAAAATGAGATGACTCATCTTCTGTTGAGTTGTTGTTCAATGTTTGGAAGAATCAACTGACCAGGGTGACACTGGCCTCAGCACATCCAAGCCAGGGTGACACTGACCTCAACACACCCCAGCCAGGGTGACACTGACCTTAACACCCCAGCTAGGGTGACACTGACCTCAACACACCCCAGCCAGGATGCTGCTGACTGTAACACATCCCAGCCAGGGTGACACTGACCTCAGCACACCCCAGCCAGGATGCTGCTGACCATAACACATCCCAACCAGGGTGACCCTGACAGCACACCTCAGCCAGGATGACGCTGACCCTAACACATCCCTACCAGGGTGACACTGACCTCAGCACACCTCAGTCAGGGTGACACTGACCTCAGCCCACCCCAGCCAGGATGACGTTGACCGTAACACATCCCAGCCAGGGTGACACTGACCTCAGCACGCCCCAGCCAGGGTGATGCTGACCTCAATATATCCCAGCCAGGGTGACACTGACCGCAATACCCCCCAGCCAGGGTGACACTGATCTCAATACCCCCCAGCCAGGGTGGCACTGACCTCAACACACCCCAGCCAGGGTGACACTGACCTCAACACACACCAGCCAGGGTGACACTAACCTCAACACCCCAGCTAGGGTGACAATGACCTCAACACACCCCAGCCAGGGTGACACTGACCTCAACACACCCCAGCCAGGGTGACACTGACCTCAACATCCCAGCTAGGGTGACACTGACCTCAACACACCCCAGCCAGGGTGACAATGACCTCAACACACCCCAGCCAGGGTGACACCGACCTCACACACCAGCCAGGGTGACACTGACCTCAACACACACCAACCAGGGTGACACTGACCTCAACACCCAGCTAGGGTGACACTGACCTCAACACACCCCAGCCAGGGTGACACTGACCTCAACACAGTGTTCCTTGTCAAGATGGAAAGAGCCTCCCAGGAAGTTGCAGTGGGCGTGGGACAGCATCTGGCAGGTTCCACGGTGGTCCACGCAGCAGGGGCGGATGATGTGGGCCACACTGTTCAGACCTGGCAGACGCTTCCCACAGTGAGGGGAACCCCAAGCACCAGCGTCTAGTCCACAGAAACATCCCTGTGTTGTTGTTTTTGTTGTTGTTTTGTTTGTTTGTGTGTGTGTGTGTGCGTGCGTGCGTGCGTGCGTGCGTGCGTGCGTGTGTGGATGTGTCTGTGTTTCTGTTCTGTTTCAACAACACAGATCTATCCATGATTTTCAGTGTGTTTTAACAACCGGAGATAGAAACAGCATGTTATGAGGAGGGGGTGGGGGCACTGTACCATCCTGCAAAACTATCAAGTCATTACTGAAGAATGTACCTGGGGTCCAAAACATGTAGACGAGCAAGATGTACTTGAAAATCATAACGGCCAAATGCCCAACTTAAAAGCAAGGAGTATTTAGCAAAACACCTTTTAATTTCTATGCAAAAGGTTCAGCAACTGCTGCTATATCAAGTGTTGGTTTTCAACTGCTGACCTCCCTTAGTTCATATGTGAAACCCTGCAGATTTTTTCATCTTTGAAATCATGTAAAATTATTGGAACTATTTGGACCAAGAGTGGCGATACAACTAATTTTAATAGTAAAAGTCTAAGACACATCCAGTGATGTTTTTACCCGTGTCTGAAACCTACCAGCTGTGCAGATGGGGATTTTCTGACTAAAGTCATGACTAAAGTACAAAAGCAAGGTCAGAGTAGAGTGTTACTGTCGACATAGGTCCTTGTTATCACACTACAGTACAGAGGCAGGTCAAACAGTTGGTGTAGTGCATCGCCCCCATCATCACCATCACCACTACAGTACTGATGCAGGTCAATGAGCCTAACTGTTGGTGGAGTTCATCATCACTGTCGTCACCACCATCGTCGTCACTATAGTACAGAGGCAGGTCAAAATGTCCGTTGGTGTAGTCATCATCATCATCATCATCACCACCACCACTACAGAACAGAGGCAGGTCAAAGAGTCTGACTGCTGATGTAGTTCATCATCACCATCATTGTCATGACTGTTGGTGTAGTTTATCATCATCATCATCATCATTATCACTACAGTACAGAGGCAGATCAAAGAGTCTGACTGTTGGTGCAGTTAATCATCATCATCATCATCATCATTATCACTACAGTACAGAGGCAGATCAAAGAGTCTGACTGTTTGTGTAGTTAATCAGCATCATCGTCATCACTGCCATAATCATCACCATCATCATAGCTACAGTACAGAGGCAGATCAAAGAGTCTGACTGTTGGTGTAGTTCATCATCATCACCATCATCATAGCTACAGTACAGAGGCAGGTCAAAGAGTCTGACTGTTGGTGTAGTTCATCATCATCATCACCATCATAGCTACAGTACAGGGGTAAGTCAAAGAGTCTGTTGGTGTAGTTCATCATCATCATCACCATCATCATAGCTACAGTACAGGGGTAAGTCAAAGAGTCTGACTGTTGGTGTAGTTCATCATCATCATCACCATCATCATAGCTACAGTACAGGGGTAAGTCAAAGAGTCTGACTGTTGGTGTAGTTCATCATCATCATCACCATCATCATAGCTACAGTACAGGGGTAAGTCAAAGAGTCTGACTGTTGGTGTAGTTCATCATCATCATCACCATCATCATAGCTACAGTACAGGGGTAAGTCAAAGAGTCTGACTGTTGGTGTAGTTCATCATCATCATCACCATCATCACCATCACTACAGAACAGAGGCAGGACAAAGATTCTCGACTGCTGGTGTAGTTCATCATCATTACAGAACAGAGACAGGACAAAGAGTCTGACTGTTGGTGTAATTCATCACCATCATCACTACAGAACAGAGACAGGACAAAGAGTCTGACTGTTGGTGTAATTCATCATCATCATCACTACAGAACAGAGGCAGGACAAAGAGTCTGACTGTTGGTGTAATTCATCATCATCATCACTACAGAACAGAGGCAGGACAAAGTGTCTGACTGTTGGTGTAATTCATCATCATCATCACTACAGAACAGAGGCAGGACAAAGGGTCTGACTGTTGGTGTAATTCATCATCATCATCACTACAGAACAGAGGCAGGACAAAGTGTCTGACTGTTGGTGTAATTCATCATCATCATCACTACAGAACAGAGGCAGGACAAAGTGTCTGACTGTTGGTGTAATTCATCATCATCATCACTACAGAACAGAGGCAGGACAAAGGGTCTGACTGTTGGTGTAATTCATCATCATCATCATCATCACCATCATCTTCATTACAGAACAGAGGCAAGACAAAGAGTCTGACTGTTGGTGTATTTGCTGCACTCGTCCCTCGTGGTGGTGCCAGCAGCGTTGAGTGAGCCACGCATCTGGCAGCAGCCGAAGGTGGTGTTGTCCAGCTTGTGGAACTTGCGTGCAGCAGCCTCCTCCACCATGTGTTGGTCGCGACGCATGCAGGGGGCAAAGGAGGCCCCCGCCGCTGCGTGGACAGCGAGCTAGGTTAGACACAGTGTGAGCATGACAATGATGGCAATGATGATGATGATGATGGTGATAATAAATGAGGATCTATAGACAAGCGCCCCATCTCACCCAAAGCACCTACGAGCATTCTGAAAAATGTGATAATGAAGGTGATGAGGATGACTGATTTACTTGCACCCAATCCTGTCTTTGCCCAAGGCACTTACAGTTACAAGCATTCCAAAAGAGCAGGATGAGGATGATTTAGAAGCACCCTGTGTTACTCAGAAAAACAAGATGATGATGTTAGCACCCCCATCCAAGAGAGAGAGAGAGAGAGAGAGAGACAGAGAGAGAGAGAGAGAGAGAGAGAGAGAGAGAGAGAGAGAGAGAGAGAGAGAGAGAGAGAGAGATTTGATTTTGATGGTTCAATGAATAAAGGCCACTTCATTACCCTCATCTTAGGCCTACAAGGAGAGCTCTGCCTCATCATTACCCTCACCATAGGCATAAAAGGAGAGCTCTGCCTCATCGTTACCCTTGCCATAGGCCTAAAAGGAGAGCTTTGCCTCGTCATTACCCTCACTATAGGCCTGTCTCAATTCACAACAAAGGACTGCAGGTGCCTTTGCCTAAAGTAAACAGCTGCTCAGTCATGATAAAGCAGTTCCTACCCAGCAGCGTGGTGATGGGCGGTCCAATCCAGGGGTTGGGGATGATGAAACGGTGCAAGGTCTCAGCGCCCAGGAAAGTCTGGATCTCTCGCTGCACCTGCTTCTCGCTCAGCACACCCACAGGTGCCAGCTTGCCCACGCTGCACATCACCACCAGTGACAACACCTGTGCCTGCAACAGTACAGTACAAACCATAGGCACCAGTTCAGTTCACTTCAGTTCAGTTCAAGATGGTATCTATGCACTCAGGAAAGCCCATATACGCTCCACAACATCTCTCAGAAGTTTCCCAATGTTGGCTTTGAAACTGTTCCAATGTTCATCTGAGTGATGATGGCCCTCTCTTGTCCTTTCAAGGAAGACTGTTTAGCGCTTCCTCTTTCCACGCTTCTCTCCTCCAGGCAACCGATGGTGTGTGTGATGTCCTTGGCTTTGTGCCCACAGGTAGTGTCTCAAGCTCCTCAACACTTCAGATCTTCTGAGGAGCAAGCCACTTCTGAGGGTTGCTTTGCCTGCCAGTCTGTCTGCTCGGTCATTTCCCTTCACTCTGGCATGTCAAGGGCAGTACACCCACAGGTGTTTCTGAAGGCAGATGTCAACCATTAACACATTCCAGTCTGGGCTTCCCATTCCACAGGTGCCAGCTTGCCCACGCTGCACGTCACTACTAGTGATGACACCTGTGCCTGCAACAGTACAGTACAAACCATAGGTGCTTGCAGCTTGCCAACACTGCACATCACCACCAGTGACGACACCTGTGCCTGCAACAGTACAGTACAAACCATAGGTGCTTGCAGCTTGCCAACACTGCACATCACCACCAGTGACGACACCTGTGCTGCAACAGTACAGTACAAACCACAGGTGCTTGCAGCTTGCCAACACTGCACATCACCACCAGTGACGACACCTGTGCCTGCAACAGTACAGTACAAACCACAGGTGCTTGCAGCTTGCCAACACTGCACATCACCACCAGTGACGACACCTGTGCCTGCAACAGTACAGTACAAACCACAGGTGCTTGCAGCTTGCCAACACTGCACATCACCACCAGTGACAACACCTGTGCCTGCAACAGTATGGTACAAACCACAGATGTCAGCTTGCCAACACTGCACATCACCACCAGTGACAACACCTGTGCCTGCAACAGTATGGTACAAACCACAGATGTCAGCTTGCCAACCCTGCACATCATGACCATGCAGTGACGACACCTGTGCCTGCAACAGTACAGTACAAACCACAGATGTCAGCTTGCCAACACTGCACATCATGACCATGCAGTGACGACACCTGTGCCTGCAACAGTATGGTACGGTACAAACCACAGATGTCAGCTAGCCAACACTGCACTTCATGACCAGTGACAACACCTACATGTGAGATTTCATGAAGTAATCACACAGATGACGCAAAGAAAAATAACAATATTTTTATACTTTTCAAAATACTGTCCCAGTTCAGTAGATCAGTTGCATTACATACTGGCAGTAGACTCAGCTTACCAAGAATGCCTATTAATTATGATATACAATTTTCATTGTGTCAGGATCAGATGAGAAAAGAGTAAGCTTTAAACCTACACCATACAATAAGATGACTGATGGTGATGTCACAGTCTGTTGTTTCTGACTGCACACCATGCAGTCATATGACTGTGACTGAAAGTGGATCACAGCCCTTACAAACAACATGCAGTGGTTACCACCATGGGAAAGACTTTGAATTAAAACAGGGAAGTATGGGAACTAAGTGAATCTGTGTCAGTTACAAATAACGACATGCAGCGATTACCAGCATGAGGAAGTGGGCAGGGAAGTATGGGAACTGAGTGAGTCTGTGTCAGTTACAAATAACGACACGCAGCGATTACCAGCATGAGGAAGAGGGCAGGGAAGTAGAACTGACAGCGATTACCAGCATGAGGAAGTGGGCAGGGAAGTATGGGAACTGAGTGAGTCTGTGTCAGTTACAAATAACGACACGCAGCGATTACCAGCATGAGGAAGAGGGCAGGGAAGTAGAACTGACAGCGATTACCAGCATGAGGAAGTGGGCAGGGAAGTATGGGAACTGAGTGAGTCTGTGTCAGTTACAAATAACGACACGCAGCGATTACCAGCATGAGGAAGAGGGCAGGGAAGTAGAACTGACAGCGATTACCAGCATGAGGAAGAGGGCAGGGAAGTAGAACTGACAGCGATTACCAGCATGAGGAAGATGGTGAAGATGGCAGAGTAGTCTGGGATCTGAGCCAGCGTGTGTCGGATGTCGGTGATGCTGTGGGTTTTGCTCTGCTTGATCTCCTCCCGCAGTCGCTTCCACTCCCGTCGGTTCTTTCGTGTCGGGTTGCTGTAATAGGCTGCACAGTCAAGAGGTCGTCAGTGGTGGCACTGGCAATCAAATTGAAATCTAGACTGATCACAAGTGACATGTATACAAAACGCAACAACAAAATGCTCAGAACAGTGCAAGAAATATATAGTAAAATTCTGTGTGCATGTTGTGTTGTGTGTGCATGTTTGTGCATGTGTGTATGTGTGTGTGGATGTGCAGGTGTGTGTGTGAGTGCGTGTTTGTGCATGTGTGTGTGTGTGTGTGTGTGTGTGTGTGTGTGTGTGTGCATGCATGTGTGTGAGTGCGTGTGTGTGTGTGCGTGTATGTATATGTGTGTGTGTGTGTGTGTGTGCATGCATGCATGTGTGTGTGTGTGCATGCATGTGTGTGTGCATGTGCATGCATGTGTATGTGTGTGTGTGAGTGTGTGTGCGTGTGCATGTATTTGCAAGCACACATGTCTAAGTGCACTGACCTTTGGCTACATCCACTATATTTTGCAGCACTCTTTGCTTCCGCAGATACCTTTTGATGATGGCTGCCTTTGCACTTTTGATTAACTGGATCTTTTCCTTCAATTCGATCTACAGTGAGAAAAACATTTTCATCCAATCAATGATCGGCAAGTTCACCTTTCAACTGTAGCTTGTATAATTACACACTCACTGTTGTCATCATTTACATATGTATAAGACTGAATAATGGTCTAACATGAAACACTGTTAAATACACAAATCAGCTTCGCTTCTGTTTTGCAGGAAAGTGCTGGGTCTCACACTAAGTGAGGTGGCCATTTCTTTCCTGTGCACTTAGAAATTAAGCATGCCTAAATTTCCTTGAAGGAAGAAGGTGAGACAAACTTTGTACCGTTTCCATTTTGAAGAAAATCTTCAGAAGAAGAAATGGCAGAAGAAGGAAAATGGAAGAGGAAGAAAATGCTGAAGTTGAAGTAGATGAAGAAGGAGGAGAAGTAGAATTAAAAGGAGAAGAAAAAACCAAAATAGAAGACGAAGAAGAAAATGCAAAAGGAGGAGAAGAAGACAAAGTCAAAGAAGAAGAAGAGGAGGGGAAGAAAGAGGGAGACCAGAAGAAAAAGAAGAAGATGATGAAACACCAAGGACAACAGCATCATTATAACATGAACAAGGAGCAGCAGAAAGTGAGGCCAGCAAAACAGAGTCTGACTAGGGTGAGTAGTGTGTAGTGTCTGTAGGCAGACACCAACATGGTGTTTGTAGACTGTGACAACAACATCACTACAACATCAACATGAACAAGGAGCAGCAGAAAGTGGGGACAGCTACATGGCCTGAGCAGGTGAGTAGTGTGCAGTGTCTGTAGGCGGACACCAACATGGTATTTGTAGACTGTGACAACAACATCACTACAACATCAACATGAACAAGGAGCAGCAGAAAGTGGGGACAGCTACATGGCCTGAGCAGGTGAGTAGTGTGCAGTGTCTGTAGGGGGACACCAACGTGGTATTTGTAGACTGTGACAACAACATCACTACAACATCAACATGAACAAGGAGCAGCAGAAAGTGGGGACAGCTACATGGCCTGAGCAGGTGAGTAGTGTGCAGTGTCTGTAGGCGGACACCAACATGGTATTTGTAGACTGTGACAACAACATCACTACAACATCAACATGAACAAGGAGCAGCAGAAAGTGGGGACAGCTACACGGCCTGACCAGGGTGAGTAGTCTGTAGTGTCTGTAGGCCTCCTCTCCCCACAGCAAGGATGGCAGGGCATCTTGGTCCTGCACTCAACAAGCAAACAAACACATACTTTGTGGCATCTTCTGCACGAACACACATGTTCTGGGTGCTGCCTCTTGCACTGTATAACTATCACATTCTGGGTGCCAAATCCTTCACTAACACATGTTCGAGGTGGCACCTTCTGCACCGACACACATGTTCTGGGTGCTGCCTCTTGCACTGTATCACATTCTGGGTGCCAAATCCTTCACTAACACATGTTCGAGGTGGCACCTTCTGCACCGACACACATGTTCTGGGTGCTGCCTCTTGCACTGTATCACATTCTGGGTGCCAAATCCTTCACTGTAACACATGTTCGAGGTGGCACCTTCTGCACTGACACACATGTTCTGGGTGCTGCCTCTTGCACTGTATCACATTCTGGGTGCCAAATCCTTCTCTAACACATGTTCGAGGTGGCACCTCCTGCACCGACACACATGTTCTGGGTGCTGCCTCTTGCACTGTACCACATTCTGGGTGCCAAATCCTTCACTAACACATGTTCGAGGTGGCACCTTCTGCACCGACACACATGTTCTGGGTGCTGCCTCTTGCACTGTATCACATTCTGGGTTTCAAATCCTTCACTAACACATGTTCGAGGTGGCACCTTCTGCACCGACACACATGTTCTGGGTGCTGCCTTCCGTGCTAACATGCATGTTGTGGGTGCTACCTTCTGCATCAGTGCACATGTTCTGGGTTCTTGTCTTCTACCTTCGGCACCAACGCACATGTCGTGGGTGCTAACTTCTGCACTGGTTAACACGCATGTTCTGGTTCTATATTCTGCACTGGTTAACACGCATGTTCTGGTTCTATATTCTGCACTAACACACATGTTCTGCGTGCTTGCTACCTTCTGCACAAGTTAGTAGTTAACATACAGGTTGTGGACATGACATTCTGCATTAACATATGCTCTGGATTCTACCTTCTGCACCAAGAAAATTTTCTTGGTGCATCCTTCTGTAATCAGTTTAGGGAAATCTAGCAACAAGATAGATGTGAGCAAGTGCTCTTTGTACGTTTTACAATAATCCCGCCCCGCTTAACGGATCAATGCAATTTCATTACTGTACTTTAGTAACCCGGGAGCCGGAGCAGACGACGCTTTTGTTTTGAAGCGCGGCGTGTGGCGTAACGCCACATGGCCTTCACACAGCCGACCGGCGATAGCCGCCAGTGCGCGCCTTTTTCAAATCTGTTTTTCTCCCTTAACATTTTGACCGCTTGGTTGTTTACCTACTCTTTGTCTATCTAGTCCTTTTTATGCACTAAGCTATGTATAATATAATTTGGCATCTTAGAATGTTTATTTAACGTTTATTCAGACACCGGATCGAGCTTAATTAGTAGCCGATGCCTCTCTAGGTCCATTCTTTTATAGCCGTCGTCTGCATGGCGCGCTTTGTTTAGTACTAGTAAATGGTAGTGAAATGTTGTTTTGATTCGATTAAAGTAATTCCGTGTCGATCAATGCGTTATCGTATAGTATTTTACTTAGCTGACTTCATGTTTAGTGTTTATTTTGGGTTGAATTTAACTTATTAAGTATTGTGTACTGTAGAAGCTAAGTTGTATTCATAGACTACTTAATCTCACTATCAGCGCTGCTGCGACTAAGGTTACGCGCCCCAGGCGAAAGTTCGCACCGATTGTTTTAATGCTAGTCTTTGAGTTTGTCTTGCTTCTCTTACAGAGCGTTGTATTGTAATTGTTATGTACCATTTTAACCGTGGGAGCGTGCTCTTTATTCCGATGTAAGTTTTAGTGACATTTATATTTTGTACATTGTGTTAGTTGTGATTTAGTTGTACGAATCTGTATATAGACAGGCGCAAGCCACGCTTCCCACTCTTTGTGTAAATAAAATAAGTCATGTGTGTACATTTTGTTTATACGGTTTAAAAGATGGTAACTGTAGCTTTCATTTGATGTTTTTCATGTTTTAATTGGTTTAGTTATTGTAGAGGAAAGTGTATTTGTGCGGGCCAGGGAAACACAATTGTCAGCCATTTTGTGGTCCAGAGGGGCGATTTTACTGTAGCGATAGCGTGTGTTCCCTGTGGCCCGCGCCGTTCTCTTATCTATGCGTGAGCGTGATGATTTTGTGTGTGTGCTGAAAACTGTCTGCGGCTGAACAAGTAAAAACTGATTGCTGCCATACGCCTGCTGTGGTCTCCACTTTATTGACTCCGCTGCCTGTGTCTTGTCCTTTGACCACTCCACTCCATTACAACTTTGGCGCTGCGAGCAGGATGAGCGGAGCGACCCGAGACCACAGCAGGTTGAGTGACCACGGCCCAGACCGCAGCAGACAACCCTGATGATGATGGCCAACCACCGACGCCGGGTACCACAACTGACGACCCCGGCTAGCCACCAGCACCATCGACGACCCCGGCTAGCCACCATCACCACCGACGACCCCGGCTAGCCACCAACACCACCGATGTCGCGGTACCACAACTGACGACCCCGGCTAGCCACCAGCACCATCGACGACCCCGGCTAGCCACCAACACCATCGACGCCGCCGGCCAGCAGTCTCCATCTCCGCGGCCAGACGTCAGTGACTGAGTCAGACAGTGACGATGAACTATGCGTGTTAACACCGAAGAATCCAGCTCGTGCTGCTGTTGCTGTGCCAGTAGTGACACATGTCATCCAGCGACCACCTGTGCCTCTGCCTAGACGCTCACGACGTCTGGCAGAGAAGAACATTATTCAACAGTAACCCGACCGCAAAGTTACCTGGCGCAGTACCGTAAGTGTTTTGAAATTTGCTGTTTTGTTAACATGACATGTGTGTGATGATTGCATTTTATACAGTGTTCATGATTTTTATGTCAGATGCCATCTGTATTACTAGGTTCATGGTATGTTTTTATCTTGGCTATTTTGTAGGTGCAATGTGTCGGAAACAACGGTACTTAGGAGAATTTTGCTTAAATGCAAATCTTCTAGTCTAACTGCCTGTTTTACTGGCAAATAGTGCGGATTTTTTTGGTGACCTAAATGGATTGTGAAATGTGATAACTCAGTGACCGGTTGCTTCAGTATATACTCAGGCCTTTTTCAGTAGGTTGTAGATATTAGAGGATCATTGTTTAAATAACAACCCTCTGTTGATCTAAGGCATAATGCCGCCTCTGATTTGGTCTTATTTGAAATTGCGGACTCTCATATTAAATACATGTTAGTCAAAGGATGTTGATTTTGTTTCCCGGTTCAGCCGGAGATCTTAGCCCATTCTAGGTTGTTACGTTAAATACGTCGCCTGACAGATTGGTGTTTTTACTCAGCGAGGACGCTGGTAGTGGTAGAGTAGGGGGGGATGTGAGCAAGTGCTCTTTGTACGTTTTACAATAATCCCGCCCCGCTTAACGGATCAATGCAATTTCATTACTGTACTTTAGTAACCCGGGAGCCGGAGCAGACGACGCTTTTGTTTTGAAGCGCGGCGTGTGGCGTAACGCCACATGGCCTTCACACAGCCGACCGGCGATAGCCGCCAGTGCGCGCCTTTTTCAAATCTGTTTTTCTCCCTTAACATTTTGACCGCTTGGTTGTTTACCTACTCTTTGTCTATCTAGTCCTTTTTATGCACTAAGCTATGTATAATATAATTTGGCATCTTAGAATGTTTATTTAACGTTTATTCAGACACCGGATCGAGCTTAATTAGTAGCCGATGCCTCTCTAGGTCCATTCTTTTATAGCCGTCGTCTGCATGGCGCGCTTTGTTTAGTACTAGTAAATGGTAGTGAAATGTTGTTTTGATTCGATTAAAGTAATTCCGTGTCGATCAATGCGTTATCGTATAGTATTTTACTTAGCTGACTTCATGTTTAGTGTTTATTTTGGGTTGAATTTAACTTATTAAGTATTGTGTACTGTAGAAGCTAAGTTGTATTCATAGACTACTTAATCTCACTATCAGCGCTGCTGCGACTAAGGTTACGCGCCCCAGGCGAAAGTTCGCACCGATTGTTTTAATGCTAGTCTTTGAGTTTGTCTTGCTTCTCTTACAGAGCGTTGTATTGTAATTGTTATGTACCATTTTAACCGTGGGAGCGTGCTCTTTATTCCGATGTAAGTTTTAGTGACATTTATATTTTGTACATTGTGTTAGTTGTGATTTAGTTGTACGAATCTGTATATAGACAGGCGCAAGCCACGCTTCCCACTCTTTGTGTAAATAAAATAAGTCATGTGTGTACATTTTGTTTATACGGTTTAAAAGATGGTAACTGTAGCTTTCATTTGATGTTTTTCATGTTTTAATTGGTTTAGTTATTGTAGAGGAAAGTGTATTTGTGCGGGCCAGGGAAACACAATTGTCAGCCATTTTGTGGTCCAGAGGGGCGATTTTACTGTAGCGATAGCGTGTGTTCCCTGTGGCCCGCGCCGTTCTCTTATCTATGCGTGAGCGTGATGATTTTGTGTGTGTGCTGAAAACTGTCTGCGGCTGAACAAGTAAAAACTGATTGCTGCCATACGCCTGCTGTGGTCTCCACTTTATTGACTCCGCTGCCTGTGTCTTGTCCTTTGACCACTCCACTCCATTACATAGAGAAAGAGAGAGAGAGAGAGAGAGAGAGAGAGAGAGAGAGAGAGAGAGAGAGAGAGAGAGAGAGAGAGAGAGAGAGAGGCGGGGGGAGGGGGTAGAAAGAGGGGGGGGCAGAGAGAGAGAGAGAGGGGGGGGAAGAGAGAGAGAGAGAGAGAGAGAGAGAGAGAGAGAGAGAGAGAGAGAGAGAGAGAGAGAGAGAGAGTTCTGAGGCAGTTTAGGGGAATCTAGCAACCAGAGAGGGAGAGAGAGAGAGAGAGAGAGAGAGAGAGAGAGAGAGAGAGAGAGAGAGGGTACAGGTGGGGGGGGGGGGAGAAGGGGGGGGAGAAAGAGAGAGAGAAAGAGAGTCCTGAGGCGATCAATTTAGGGGAATCTATCAACGAGAGAGACACAGAGAGAGAGTGAGAGAGACAGACAGACAGATAGACAGGAACAGAGAAAAAGACAGACAGAGCATTATCACCTCTGCAGAGTCAACACTAATAACATGAGGTCCATTGACATCACACACATGTGAGATGGTGAGATCAAGGTGCGACACCCGCCGCACAGGCTCCTCCCTTTGCACGAGACCCCTGAGCTCTGGGGCTGACCTGCACTTCCACTTCTGGTGCTGCAGGGCTGGGATGTGGGACCACAGGCCAAAGTCTTGGCTCCACCCCTGCTCCCTGGACATGCTGACATTGGTGTCGTCTGCCAGAGAAAAGCCTCGCTGGATGGACAATGCCGCGCTGTTGGAGGAGGGTGTGCAAGGCCTGAGGCATTTTCCAACTGCAGCTTTCTCTTTTCCATGTGATGGTGGCTGGTCATGTGTGTGTCTGGGTTCACTTGGCTTTTTGAAGTGATGATACTGAGGAAAAGTTGAAGGCAGCATCTTCAACGCTGAGTCGCTGTGTGCTGCCTCTGTGACTGTTTTTTGTTTTGTCCCTGCCCAGAACTCACTGTGTGTCTGTGTGGGATTTCCACTTGTTGCCCTGATTCCTGCAACTGCGTGTAGTTCTTTTTCTATGTCGCTGAGATCAGCACCTATGCCATATCCCTCTGCATGGTTGGTGAGAAAGTTGAGATCAAGGCTTTCACTTTCATCTGGGTGGACTTCCCCAAGATCATTCTTCTTCAGGTTGTCAAGGATCTGCTGAACATTTTCCCAATCAGACGCTGTCAGCGCCCTGGTCATAGGATCATCCGGACCAAAGGTAATCTCCCCAGGTTCACCTGTTCCGAGGAATTCAGCGACACAAGCCTCTGCGTCTTCCAGAAGGTCTGACTGATCACTCATCCTGGAAGCTTGATCCACCATGCAATCAGTGCTGTGGAGGGCATGTCTTGCCTCATTCTTGCCCATGTTGTCACTGGGCTCAACAGCAATGGTGCTGTCTGTCTTGTGGCTGCCCTTTCGGACTTGTCTACATTTTCCAGTCCCATCTGAGAGCGGGTTTCGTTGGAAATCTGTGTCCACTTTCAGCCTCTCTCTAGCATTTTCTTCTTGCTTTACACCAGGGTTGACTTTCTCACTGCGTCTAAGAAATTTTACTTTGGGCAAGTGGGCCATCTTTATGGAAACAAATGACTTTTCCTTGCCTGGTTGCCCCACTTTGTCAACAGCTTTCAGTTTTCTATGTGGGGCTGCTGACAGCTCTGAGTCAGTGCGGATGTCATCAAAACATGTTCCATTGGAATCATTCCGTGGGCCAGTCTGCTCCTCAGACTGAAAAGAACATGTGGCTTTCCTCTCTATGTGTGGGGACAGGTATTTGATGCTGAGCCCTCTTTTGCGTTTCTTATTGCCCTTTATCTTGCCAGCCTTGGAAAGTGCATCTGCGTCATCTGCTTTGTCTGTACGTGTGTGTAGCATAAAGCTAATGTCATCTTCTTTAATGTTCCGACTCTGAGAGCTGCTTGCACTTTTATCCGCTTCATTAGCACAGTTGTTCATATTGCTGTGGCTTGGAAAAGACAGCAAGGTTTTCGGAGTGATTTCATTTCCACAGTGGCATTCTGACAGACATGAAGATGTCAGTCCACTTTTGTTCACACCAGTCATTTCAAGGCAGGCACATTTAGAGTGGCAGCCCCTGCTCCAACAAACATCAGCCGTATGTGTGTTGCTGCTGATGATAGTGCGACAGCCACCATCTTCCACCTGCAGATCTTGGCTGAAACTGTCAGTGCTTGCCTCCATCTGCTGCAGTGGTTTGTACTGAAAACTGTCTTCATCCTCCTGCAGCCCCACTGTTTCCAGCATGGTCTGCATCTCCAGAAGGAACTGCTCTTCTCTGAATCACAAGCTGCTGGCTGCGGCATTGCCCATTATTCCTGCACAAAGTCAAAGTTCAAATACATTTCGACTGTTGATCATGGAGCCTATCAATCAGCTAAGGACACTGACAAGCACCTAATACAACACTTGCAAACAAAACTCAGCTGCAATCAAAGGAACAGAATGGCCCCCCACCCCCTCCCTCATGGCCTTGGCACCTTCCTCCCAAGAGTTTTAATTACTACTGTTAATCAGTTATTTCCCTCCTTGACCTACTCTTACTTTCATCCACTTTCAGATCCTCCCCCCTCTCCCCCAATACACACATACAGTACGCACACACACACACACACACACACACACACACACACACACACACACACACACACACACACATATTCACTCAGTTACACACACACACACACACACACACACACACACACACACACACACATAGTGACGCACACATATGCACTCACTCACATACAAACACACACACACACACACACACACACACACACACACACACACACACACACACACACACACACTCTCCAACCTACTCTACCTAGTGACAATGGTGGGAGACCTCGAGTATAACTAAGTTCCTTACCTGCTAAAACCACAAGGATGAAGAAAAACTCGACCGGGTCAGTGGAACCTATAAAAAGAACATAAAACAAAACATGCTGAACCAAACTACAGAGTGAAAAAATTGATTGTATGCAACACGCAGTTCCCAGCCTCTTGATAACAAATGCATTGGATTGTTATTTTAAATACAGAATAAAAACATCACTGCGTCGTCAGTACATCAGTTTGTTCAGTTACTGACGGAATAAAATTGTAGTGAATCGTTTCAGTAATGACACTGCTTTGAACTGTTTGGAACTGATATTGCGCAAAATCTGATCAGGTTTCAACCCACTGATCTACGCTAGATCTAGATCAAGATCTCCGGCGTCAACTAAGTCGGTTACTGATTTGAACGGGTCAACGGCAAAAACTAAACTAGCTTTCATAAATCGCAAAACTAGCTTAAGTGAACTCTACCTTGATTTGTGGAATCTGAGACGTGCAATGCATTACTTCGGCTTGGACTGTGTGCATGTGTACGCTGAACTCACATCGGCCGACGAAATTTAACGCGTTCGTTGTTTGGCTCCACGACAAGGGGGATCACGCTGAAAGATAACGCGAGATAACTCATTCCGGTTCCCGAAGGCTCATAGGTAAGCTCATAGCTCATAGGTAAGCTCATAGCTTCCGGCTGCACCGGTAGCTGTGTAGCGGGCCTATGTTAGACCAGAGACACTAAACTGCTACTTTGCTATAGTATCCCAGGTGAGACTGACGTTGGAGACGTCTGACACACACAGAGACGGAGGTGAGGTGGAGGAGCGGGGTAGACAGGGAGAGGTTGGCAGACTGAGATCTGTGGGGGGGGGGGGGGGGGGGGGGGGGCGCAGCGAAGAGCTGGAGAGGCTAGCGGGTGGTGTGTGTGTGTGTGTGTGTGTGTGTGTGTGAGAGAGAGAGAGACACTGACACTGACACTGACACTGACATATTTAATTGAATAGGCCAACAGCCCCTTTCAATGGGGGAACAAGAGACTCACAGAACCCAAGACAAACATTCAATGGCATCTTCATCCAAATCTCCAATGGGATAATTCAATCTCTACCAATACTTATACATTCATTACAATGTGCACATAAGCACACACGTTTGCAGAGCGGCTCCATGGACATCCACATAGGGTGATACTCAAGTATTCGCATCCAACTTAGATGACCTTAGATTAAATGCACACACTAGGAATTTTGCAACATTTATAATTTCCTCCTGAGAGCTACTATTCATGAGGATGATGAGATGTTTTCTGGGGTCGCGTACATTAATTATGTAAGGCAGGTACTTGCTTCTTAATTGATTATACACTGGACATTGGAATACAAAATGTATTTCAGTTTCTTGTTGGGTGGCACAAAAAGGACATGTTGTGTTATCTGTTATTGTTGAAAACCGGTGTCTATGGAGATTTATCTGCGATACTCCCATTCTAAACTGTGCGAGACAGTTCCTGTATACCTCCATCCAAAGAACATCCACATATCTCTCCCTTTGAAAGCAATGTTTGTAGCTATTGTACACTGACAACCTTTCGCTTGTGTCTAGATGATTACACCATCTGTGGCAGAATGAACTACGCAGTCTTTCTTCCAACTCCTTGATAAAGGGTTTAACATTTCCGCAACCAAAAAGCCACACTTGTTCGAATCCATTGGTACATAACACTAATTTTACATGTGACACCCAGGTTGTTTTGCCTCTGTTGTGTAAAGCAAGTAACATTTTGTATGCTTTTCTGGAATAGAAGTTGTCCTGTTGCATGAGTAATTTCAGCCAATACTTAATAAACCTAACTGTAGCTGTAATAAACAACGGATAGCGACCTAGTTCTCCATAAACAACATCATTTGGAGTCTTATTACGCACATGCAAAAATTTCTTACAAGCAAAAAGGTGCACACGTTCAATTTGTTCATAGTTTCTGTAGCCCCAGATTTCTGCAGCATACAGCAATGTGGGTACAATCTGTGCATCAAAGAGCTTAAAAAAGACTTCTGGGGAATTACAACTGATATTTTTCAGCGCTCTCAGTACTTCTAGCGTGTTTTTCTTTGCTCTTATTGACGTGT
>OY757542.1:29753839-29801339 GCA_963584105.1 Alviniconcha strummeri
GGAGCTGTGTGAAAGTTGAGGTGGCCGTCCTGGGCTCCCCGTCCTAATGAACCTTATGGTTTCTGTGGACATAAAGCAACATTGAACCATGCACACGCACTGGTCACAGTTTGTCCCTAATATGTCAACCCGACATCCGAGGACATTAAGCTCCACTTCATCATCATCATCCAGGCTCTGGTTTACAACATCTTTCCTCTTTGAAGGAAGGCGCCAGAAAGCGAGGCTAGGGCTGGAGTGAAACGTGGGCAGTCGGTACACGAGTGCATCAGTGTGAAATTTTGCAGCCTTATATCAAAATAACACTTAAAATCAATCTTTCTGTGTAGATTTAAGTGTTTCATTCTCAATCATCCTGAAGTAAACAAGCACGAAATTCAAATGCGATGTGAATGAGGCTTAATGTCCTCAGATATCGGGCTGACCGTGGCTCGTGACGGATGAAGTAAGTTTGTGACACAGCTCTGTAAGTACACCACTCTGGTGGATAAATAAATAAAAAGCTACAGTCACTCATTTAGAATCAACTGCGACAAGAGTGCAGTGAGGCTGCTCGAGAGCGGAGAATAACGCTATATAAAAGCGATCACCATCAACAATAACAACAACAACAAAGGGAAATTCAAACATCTGCTAAAGGCGCTTTCAGTTCAATTCAGTTCAGTTCAAGATGGTATCTATGCGCTCGGAAAAGCCCATATGTGCTCCACCCCGTCTCTCAGACGTTTTTCCAACGTTGCCTTTGAAACGGCTCCAATGTTCGTCTGACTGACGTTGGCCTTCTCTCTTCCTTTCAAGGAAGATCGTCTAGCGCTTCCTCTCTCTACTCCTCTCGCCTCCAGGCGATCGATGGTGTGATGTCCTTGGCTTTGTGCCTGTGTGCCCGCAGGCAGTGTCTCAACTGAGCTTCTCAAAACTTGAGATCTTCCGAGAAGCAAGCCACGTGCGAGGGTTGCTTTGTCCGCCATCTGCTAGGTCACTGATTTCCCTTCACTCCGGCATGTCCAGGGCTGTACACCCACAGGAGGTTTCGAAGACGGATGTCGACCATCCGCGACAGACATTCCAGCCTGGGCGTCCCATTCCACTGTTCACTTTTTGTGGCAAGCTCATTGATTCTGTGAGGATGGTGGCACGTGTGGTCTAGCTCACTGTCACCTCAGTCTTAAGGCAATCCAGCGAAGGGCATGGTTGCATGCTTCGCTGTCAGTGTGGAGCGGCAGTCGTGCCTATGGGCTAGACACACTCCGAGCATCGCTTTCCGGAACCTTCCTCCAAACTCTGCCAGATTTGGTTACACCACTGAAGGGGCACTCTTTGTCTCCGCGCAGCTGTCCACCGATGCGGTCAGCGCAATTCCGAAAGGTTTGGGTACTGATATGACTGCCCAAGCACCCACGTAGTGACATGAAACGCATCAACCCCGGGTAAAAAAAATTAAAATTAATCCGTCTCGATTCAAAAGATTTGGGTTCTATTTGTGCTGGCGTAAGCAACGTGGTCAGTTATAAAAGAAACGTCTGATATAATTTCAGTTGTCTCTTACAAACTTACTGCCGTTTGAGCATCATCAAAAAGCTGTTCGTTGGCTGACAGTTTATCGAGACCTTTGGCGTAATCAACTATGCAGTGGTTGGAGGAAGGCTGTCGTAAACCAGTGCTAGGAGTTGGTGGACTAGAGTGTGTGTGGCGTCATGGTGTTGGGTTTGAGAACGCTCCTGGTGTCTCTGTCCCACGCGGAGCACAGGAGCTGTGTGAAAGTCGAGGTGGCCGTCCTGGGCTCCCGTCCCTAATAAGCCTACGGTTTCTGTGGACGTAAAGCAACACTCAACCAACCATCTGTCCCACTGAGCAGCTCCAATAACGAGACGACGCAGTCGCGGGTTTTGTCCCTAATCTAAATCTCTCTAACGTTTGGCAGGGAGGAGCCGGAAGCGTAGGAAGAGAGACCGGGCAGTCCGGCAGTGCAGGTGATGGATATCTTTGTCAGGGGCCGCCGGAAGACGTCACGGGGCTGACGAGGTGGCCTTCGGCCCTGCTTCCGTACCAATGAGCTGGAAATTCTAGTTCACTGTTCCGTACGTAACAAGGCAGCCTGCTGTGACAAGACAAAATTGGTAATCCTGCAGACGGTGTCTCAGTGGCACAGATATGTCCGCTTCACTACCTCAGCCGGTTACAAAAATTTCCGGGCTGAAAAGTGCACACATACACGCCTGCAAACAGGGGACGGGGATAGCTCAGTGGTTAGAGCGCCGGACTCGTGACTGAAAGGTCCCGGGTTCAAATCCCTGTAGGAGCGGCGGGAGAATTTTCTTCTCCAGGGTCAACTTTCTGTGCTGACTCTAATTTCGGTATCCGTTCCACCCCCGTGTTACCGCAGTAGCACGTAAAAGATCCCGGTCATTCTGCCAAAAGTGCAGGTGGCAGGTTACAGCTAAACACGCATACACCTTACGTATGTGGCTTTGCATGAAGTGACATGGTGCATGGTTGTATGGTGTACACAGAACTTGCGCCGAGACGGCTGCAGTTTCATGTGGCACCAGCCATGCCAGCGCTTAAGTAAGTACACCACTTCGGTGGATATTCAAAAAAAAAAAAAAAAAAAAAACGCGCTATAAAAAGGTTGTCACTCATGTAGAACCACAGGCGAGCGCAGTGAGTCTACTCAAAAGAGCGGAGAATAGCGCTGTATAAGTGATCATCAATCAATCAATCAATATTTGATGGTCCTGTAACAAGTCTACTTTCAATACTGTGAGTTTGATAGAAATCCTTGCACGTGTTCATGCGAAAGATGGGGGGGGGGGGGGGGGGGGGGGGCGAAGGACTTATAATGAATTCGAATTCGGCACTTTTATTGGTCGTCTTCAGGGTGACGGCGCGTGTAGCATGGCAGTGAAGGGGTTAATGTCGCTGTATTGAAGTTTACAGTCATGATCGTCGTCGGCAGAGTCGGGTCGGTCAGCGACGGCCGTGAGACAAAGAAACTGACTAGCTGTAGTTGAGGAGTGCCGCTGATGGCTGCATTGAAACGGCAGCTGATTTAGAGAGCCACGTGTAACCCACTGGCTCATTCATTCAGCGTTGTTTCAAAGACTGTGCAGCATACAATCTTTGCCGGTTTCAGTTGTGTGTGTGTGTGTGTGTGTGTGTGTGCGTGCGTGCGTGCGCGCGTGCGTGCGTGCGTGCGTGCGTGCGTGCGTGCGTGTGTGTGTGTGTGTGTGGTGTGCCGTGCCGTGCCGTGCCGTCACATCAGTGCATCGCTGACTAGGCTACTACTGAACATCATGCCTTTTTGATTGTCACTCAGCCGCCACCCCCCCCCCCCCCAACCCCCCCACCTCCTTACCCTGGCTCAATCCTAGTCTCTGTGCCGTTTGTCAGTGTGTGTCTAATCAAAGATTGTCCGGGCCTTTCGGAAAGGGAGGAAAGAGTTTTTGCAGCCAGTGTAACTGCTACGGTGCAGTCGCGCGACGGCGGTCAGCTGATAGTAGCTACTGAGTGTAGTCAGGTCAGACTTTCATTTTTATTTTTAGGAAGAGCAGAGATTCTATTGGAGCGACAGTCGTCCCACTTTATCGATAAGAAAACTATAGATTACGATTTCTGAGCTGCGGTGCAAAGGCAACAATTATACCTGGAAACGTTTCTAAACAGAACATTTGAACACATATTCTATATTTCAGTTTATGCTCTGCCCGGCACCATGGTAGGAACTGAAGTAAGGGGGGAAAGGGCAACGGCAACGAAAATAAAAATTAAAAGACAACAAGAATGGACATTCATCTTCAACAATATCAGGGCAAAAGGAACGCATTTGCTGAGACGGTGATGAGATATAATCATTGAAATCGGTGAATATTAATGACAGAGATAATGAGTCTGAACACCGTAAGTGATGTCTTTAACAGAGAGGAAGGAAGAATGTCGATGGGGTTTTCTTGGTAAAAAGAACGTTTGAAACCAAAAGGCAATGAAATGATTCGACCAGTCTTCTTTGTTTCTTCTTTGTTTCTTAAGATGGAGCACAGTTCTGTTCTTACATTGTTGTCTACAGCCCATATAGGATTTTTCCGCTTTTACTTTATACTTCTTACATTGAGTTCACGATCGAGAACAAATTTAATTTCTTATGGTGTACTATATTTAAATATTCCAATACACATTTTTGCGACTAACATTAGATGTTTAATAAATCGGATCATTGTAAAGGGTTGACTGTGTCCTTTATAACAGAATAACACATCGTTCGCGGTTAACTTCAGTTTAATCTCAAACTTACAATAAACCTTTTCTTCCACTCGTTCCCAAATAGCTGATATCTTTTTACACGTAAAGAAAAAAGTTCAGGATAATTTGTTTGAGTTGCAGCCAAAGGCGCAGTTCTTGTTATTAGATATACCCATTTTATTCAACAAAATACTAGTGGGATATATATTATGGAGTATCTGCCATTGAAGTACACGCAGTCTGGTTTCAGATGTACATTTGCTTGCTAATATCCAGTGCTCTTTTTCTGTCCCGATTCTGCATTTATTTCGCCAAACGTTTACTGCTATTGGTTCGGTCTTATTTGCTTCCACTAAGCGCAAACGCGGAAACTGTCGAGGTCTGAATATTGACTGAGCGTGGTTATCTGCGGATAGTTTGGCGTTCTCAACACACGGTTCAGTCTTTGCTGCACACGCTTCTATAGCAGTGCGCATTGCTCCATATTCAAACAATCGTGTTGGTTTATGGTCGACATTTTCGCAAATTGTTTCGAGAGTCATAATCGTGATGTCATTTTCGAGAATGTTTTTGACAAGAGAGAAGCCCGAATCAACCCAGCCTCGAAAAAATAATTCTGCTGTTTGTACGAGATGTCCAATTATTCCACAGACATTGTTTCTCTAATGCTATTTTTAGCTGGAGTCTCAGCAGACCATTTTTGTTTATTGTCCAACCAGCAGGATAAAACCTTTCTCCAGAATATGTTTTTAATCAACCCCAAACCTTTAAAGTATTTAACAGATACATCTGATGAAAAGCAGCATACGTTTTTACCTAGCCTGGACATCATTTCAATTGGAATTTGTTTCCATTTTTCTTTTCTTTTTCTATCATTAATTTGTTTGTCCAAGATAGCAATCATGCTTAAACCTCCTTCTTCCATTTTTTTTGGGGGGGGCACATAATTTTTCTTTTTACGGGCCTTTTCAAAGGCCTTGGTATTAGAGTATTTTTTCTTCCAAATAATGTAAAAAGCAATGTGTTGAGCTTTTGAATAATATCCGGTGGCGCTACTAGTGCCTGCATAGAGAAGATTATTTGCGGTAGAAGAAGGGACTTTACAGTACAGTTTATACTACAGCTTCTTTTTGACCAGGTGACTACGATGCCGGTTTCTAAAATAAATTCCTAAGATTTTTACCCGCAGTTTCCATTTTATACAGTAATATTCATCAGTGTAAGACTTCTTCTTTTTAACCGAGCCACACTGCCTCTGTTTTATTTCTGTTCATTGCTTTGGAAAATTTGTAGAATTTGGAAAATTATGACACAAGTGAGAGCATTTTTTTTTTTAAATTGTCCCTACCTTGAAGAAAAAGCGTTATGTCGTCGGTGTGTAGAAACGGTTTTAAAAAGCATTTATCTTATATAGTGATTTCTTGAAACTGATATACCGGCTTTGACAGATAAGTAAGTAAACATGGTGCTTAACGTCCACAGAAACCTTACGGCTTATTAGGAACGGGGAGAAGGGGGGAGGGGGTATGGAGGTGGGGGGAGAAGGAGATTATATACCTATCGCTACACTGTCACCACCAGAATGACCTGCATTAAGAGGGGCAGCGATGAGAGCCATTTTAATGTTTCAGTAGGAAGTGATGGACAGAATCACAACTACAGTGTCTACAAACCACAACCTTTTTGAAGAGAAAGGAGAGCCAAAGCGGTATCGAACCGAGGTCCTTCCGCTTTTAACGCCTTACCGCTAGGCCAAACCGGCTCACATTTGACAGATGGACCTGCCCTCATTTTTATAGCCAATAATTCTAAGGCAAGGATGAAGGCCATTGGTGAAAAAATGGCCCCCTGACGAATACCTGACTGAACTTACTTCAATACTTTGGGCAAGCCCGCCCATGTAATTAATGCAGCTTTCTGTGTCAGTTATCCATTAATCCTTAAGAAAGTTCTCCCCAAAACTGAAACGCCTGAATGCCCAAACTATGTATTCTTTCCATATTGTATCGAATGCAAAAACTTGACAAACAAAAAATGTCAGGTCAGACTTGATTTTTATTTTTTTATTTTTTTATTTTTTACCAGCCTTGTTTTGTCCGTTCCTCCTTCATTGTAAGCCTATATAACCCGAGTGGTAGAGTGGGTCAGTCTCTCCTGTCCGTGAGAACACGTCGTACGCCTTTTCAGTGTAGCCGCGACGGGCTCTGCAATGTGGTTCACGGAAGTTCCATTGTAACGGTGCGTATGCACCCAGTGTAGTTCACTAGCACCCAAACGGCATTCAGTGTCAAACGGTGCATAATTTAGGCCAAGCCGACGGAAACACGTCCAGCCGTCGCCATGTTCACACAATCGAGGTATAATTTCCTCTTCTTTTAGAACTACATAGCCAACAGCAACGTTTTGTTGGAGCTTTTTGACATTGTAGATTGCCACCTAGTGGGCTGAAAGCTTACTTTGACAAATATGAGAACTAATACCTCAAAAGAATCAGGAAGATTTTTTCGTAGTAGCCTTGACTGTGTTGTGGCTGGCCTGTCAAGGTCGCACTTGCTTCATTTTTCATTTGACGAGTTCTGTAACCAGTGTTGTCGTCCCAGGCTTTTTTTTTTTTTTTTTTCAATTCTGTTTGATAAAGTTGATTTCTTTTCAGTGTGTGCAAAGTAGTGACGGTCAGAGTTCTCGCAATTTCGTTTTTTGGTCTGAATTGTCTGACTGGAACGCCAGTATTGAATCAGGGGCAACAACCGATCGGTTTGACTCTCGTCGTAGTCTCCATAGGTTATTCCTCTTGGTGAATACTTCCTCGGAAACCAACTCTTTCGTTTGCAACTTTTACAGTGCATTTTATTGTATTATTCTACCAGTTTAACATGCATGTTTTTGAGAGTGTCAGTGCGTTCATGCCTGTTGCAAACTGGGCTTTTCTTTTTAGAGAGAGAGGCAGAGAGAGAAGTTCAAAAGACAAAGAGATGGTGTAGAACTGGGCAGAGGTACCATTAAGGAACCATGGCAGAGATAACATTGATGAACCTTACTGTGTAAGTGGCCAGAGATTTGAACCCACAGTCTCTTTACCCCAAGGCCACTATCAAGATGGTATGATATTTGTGTTTGTCAATGTACTGTGACCACTTTTAGGGCCACCTTTAATATATTAGTACAGCAAAAATGCCATCTTAATGTATTCCTTGGTCAGAGTTCATTTGTGAACTTAATATCATACAATGTAGTGACTGGTGAAGTCATTACTCATATTCCTGTCCCCTCCCTTGTACCCCATCCCCTGACCTCCACTGCCTCTCCATCACAGCCAAAACCAATGCCCACACCCCCACAAATACAGTCACACCCACACCCACATACAGCTAATAAAATTGTGAGGAATAATCAAGTATAAAGGGAAATCTTTAAGACAAAAGGGTTTGAACTGAGAAGGATCATCTCTGATGATGATGATGATGAAGTGATGCTTAATGTCCTCGGATGTTGTAGACATATTAGGGACAAGCTGAGACCAATGCTGAAGCATGGTTCAATAAAACTTTACGTCCACAGAAGCCAAAAGACTCATTAGGACGGACAGTGCAGGACAGCCACCTCAACTCTCACACAGCTCCTGAACTATGATCATCTCTGATCAGGGTGGTCTCCTTATCAAGTGAACAGCTTGATACTTTTAGTATGGTGTTGACTTGTGAATTATGCAAAATGCAATTCTCAAAATACATTTTTTTTATATTATATATATTCTTACACATATCTAATTTATATTATTTTGGACTCATTTCAGCCAAACCACAACATGCAGTGCATCCAAGTCATTGCAGCAATGTATCAAAGAGAGGATTCACAGTGTCACATCAGAACTGGTCCATCAGCTGCTAGCTCTGCCAGATGTGACCTGCGTTGAGCTGACTGGTCATCTCGGAGTGATCATCAACAGCTGCTTCACTTTCACCATTCTTCCCAACCCTTCAGGCCTGATGAAGAAGCAGAATTTAAGCAAGTTCTGCGCTGATATTCCAGGAAAGGAGCAACACACCAGTTCTGAACAGGATGTAGTCCTGCATAAAATGAAAAATGACGGACGTGCCAAAAGTGAAGCATCTGATTCTGAGAAGGGTTTGAACAATGAGACAGATGCAGCTGAATATATAATGGAGACAGGTTTAGACAAAGATTCCACAGAAAGTGAAGCAAGGAAACATGTACAGAAGACAGGTGTGGGTGAGGATTTTGCAAAAAGAGAGGCAACTGAGCATGTACTGAAAACAGGTTTTGGTAAGTATTCCACAGAAAGTGAAGCAAGGAAACCTATACTGGAGACAGGTGTGGGTGCAGGTTTTGCAGAAAGAGAGGCAACTAAACATGTACTGCAAACAGGTTTTGGTAAGGATTTCGTAGAAAGTGAAGCAAGGAAACATGTATTAGAGACAAATGTGGGTGCAGATTCAGCAGAAAGCATACTGACTCAATGTGTAGTACTAGCAGAAACCAGTTTGGGCAAGAGTACCCTAGAAAGTGAAGCAACTGAACTAGTGTCAAAGGCAAGCCTGGACAAGGATTTTACAGAGAGTGAAGCTACTGAATGTGTATTGGAGACAGGATTGGGTAAAGATTCTGCTGAAGAGAGCTTTGACAACCTGACTGGTACAAACACAACAGGTAGGTGTTACAATCATTGAATTATTCTGGTAGTATTAAATCTGCATGTTTCAAGATTCTGCTCATGAACAGACTGTCCCTGATTCCCTGATGCACTAGCTTCATAATTCTTTGATTCAGTTCATTTTACTTACCATAAATAAATTTTTTAAATAGTTTGCTCTGTGTGATGTATTTCTGTGAATCTTGGGACAAGCTGTCTAACTGTCACTAGTCTCAGCTTAAAAACAAATGGTTTGTACAGCAATAAAATGCTTGCAATATTGCAGTAACAATGTGTGCATAATGCAATCAGCATACATACATGTGCAGTACATTGTTTGTTGTTGTTGTTATGAAATGCAGATAGGCTTCTTCTTCTTCTTTTTTTCCTTTCTTTATAAAATTATGCTCTCAGTCTCATCAACCAGCACTTTGGGAACTGCCTTTCATTAGTTTCAAGAAAATAGCTAAAATAAATGAAAAGGAGTGGGGGATGGGCAGAAACTGTCCCATGAATTGGATAGTTGGGGGAGTGGGGGGTGGGGGGGGCAGAGATAGCCTCTTAAAGTTAAAAGGGTTGGGGGGAGGGGGGTGGTCAGGGGAGAGACTTATCTCCTATTATCCTAGTCCTACCATGAGAATAAGAACTGTATAGTCTCACACACACACGCACACATGTGCACGCACAGGCGTGTGTGCCCGCACACGCAGGCACACACTCACACGCGCACTCACACAGATTATAGACTTTCTTGTTGTTGTTTGTTTCCAGAAGATGATTCATAAATTATATATTAAAACTTAAATAGACAATATTTTAATTATCCTAACAATTTGAAAAGCAAACATCAGGACAAATTTACAGAAGATTCTTAAATATTAAAACTTAAATAGACAATATTTTAATTATCCTAACAATTTGAAAAGCAAACATCAGGACAATTTGCATACATAAAATTAAACACATGCAGCCAAACTCAGTCACCTGTTAGTGTTACACACAATCAAGGTCAAAGTGTGTTGCTTTACGTCCACAGAAACCATAGGCTTATTACTATATATAAATAGTATATTAGGGATGGGAGCCCAGGACAGCCACCTCGACTTTTACACAGCTCCTGAGCTCTGATACACTTTTACACAGCTCCTGAGCTCTGATACACTTTTACACAGCTCCTGAGCTCTGATACACTTTTACACAGCTCCTGAGCTCTGATACAATCTAGGTACAGGAAACATGATCAGATCTGATCAGACTCCCAGTGCATACCCTCCTGTGAAATTTAAATTATTTCAGTCAAATTAAATACATGGAGTCAGGCTTAGATCTTGTGTGCACAGCCATAGTTGATCACTAATATAAATTTGACAAAACAATTTACTAATCCATGTTGATCACTAATATTTAACTAATCCAAACAATTAGTACAGTTAGTATTAGCAGTGCAAACTATGCCAGTTTTATTAGACAAAGAATAAACAAAGGGAGTTAATTCAACACTGCATGAAAGATGACACATGAACACACACAAAAAGAGACCTGGATCCCCTACTGTCAAGTTTCTCAGTCTGGCATTGTGAATAAATTTATATTAGGTACATAAACTCCACCACAGGCACATCCTCATAGTAGTTGCCCCCTGGCACCACACTGTGAGTGTGACTGTGTTAGAGTTACCATAGGCTATTCAGGTCTTTTTTGTTGATTCTATGCGAAAGAAAAAGAAAAAAAAGAAAAAAAAACTGGACGCAGGGGAAACTTACACTCCCAACTTTCTATCAAACTAAAGTGCTTCTGATGAAACCAAAATGCAATATCAAGTCTATCACAACAAGATTGGTGTGTGTGTGTGTGTGTGTGTGTGTGTGTGTGTGTGTGTGTGTGTGTGTGTGTGTGTGTGTGTGTGTGTGTGCTGTTAACTGTAAAATAACACCAGTGTCACTCACTCACTGCCAGTGTAAAATTTATAAAGTACAATTAACCAGCAAAAAAAGGAAAAAAAGAAATCACTAATATAGTAATAATATTAATAATCGCAGCATGTTTATGTTCAAAGTTTAGACACTTTGATTCAAAGTCACACACATAGATCTATTCAGACACACACTCTTTAGTTAGCTCTTCTTCCAGTTTCAGTTCTTCCACTTCCAGTTTCATGGTCAATCACAATCTCATTTGCTCAAAAAATTATTTGCACTACTTGCAGTTGCAGCAAGTACTTAGAGTTAAATCAATCCAGTCACAAATTAAAGCTAACTAGAGCAAAGTGAGAAGCAAACGCCTTCGTTTGTCTTCCCCTTCATCGCTTTCTGTGCAAACTCCTGGTTTTGGAAGTGTGTTAATGTTTCTTACAGTTACAGCCACCTCAGCATCCTCAAACAGCACCAGATCCCCTTTGTCCAGACAGAAGTTGTGCAGAGCACAGCACACAAGGATCGTTACCACCATGCTCTGCATGTCTCTCATGTCCACACACTCCAGGCGAGGAAAGCGATGCATGAGTAGCGTGTACACCAATGTACAATTCTGTAGGACAACCTTGCATGCTGCATTAAACTTAAGCTGAAGGGCACTTAAGCTGCAAGTGTCTCGGAATGGTGTCATCAGCCACTCGGTGAGCATGTAGGCCTCATCACCAACCAAGAAGGAGTCCAATGGGAAATAGGAGCTGGCTTGACCATGAACATCATTGTGTAGATCAGAGTCCTTCAGCACTGTAATTTCATCCACTGAGCCTGGCCACCCAGTGCAGCAGTGGAGAAACCGTAACTTATGATCACACACTGTCTGCAGCAGAACTGTTGTTTCCTTTTGCTGATTGGTGTAGTAATCAGCATGCTGGTCCGGCGCCCTAACCTGAACATGTAACACGTCAATTATTCCCATCACACCCTGCAAACCACATCTCTGCCTGAATTTCTCAGAAGCCTCTGCCACTTCATCCTTCTCTGGCCACCGGATGTAGTGCTGCATAAGTTGATAGAATGCGTCCATTGTCTCATGTACCACTCTGGTGAACAGAGGGAGAGAAATTTTTGCCATGTCAGCAAGCTGGTCCATCGGTTGCTGGCTACCAAGGAATCGCAGTGTCAGCATCAGCATGGAAGCGGGTACCATAGGAAGGGGCGCTGGACCTTCATGGTCTGTTGATGTACCCTCCACCACTTGCCGAGTTGAGAAAGAAGTGAGTTTCATTGTGTCCTGAAGAAGTATTTCGAACATTGCACTGGTCATTCTGAAATGCATTCTGAAACCGTCTATCCGGTTTCTGCTCAACGGGGTTAGCGTTAGGCCTTGAAGCAACTGTTCCGTGACTGTCGTGCCATTGGTGATGGTACCGCCACTGTGGGTACCAGTGTTGTCCGAAGTGGTACTGGCACTAGAGGCAGTGACCCAGGTGGGCTTCTTTGATGCGGAGCTTTGCTTCACCTTTTCGTGACTAATTATCATTGCTGCAACGGCATCATCGAGTCTGTCGTCATCTAGAATACCAGAGGCTATTATTTCCTCGGAATCGAGATCTAAAAAGTCCATCACAACTGGAATCATCCCCAACAAAGTTTCGTAGTTGAATGTTGGGGTCGTTTCCGCCGCCATTTTGATGCCAGTTTCGTGGGCATTCTCTCCCTTGGTTGTGTGTTTACCTCCGTTCAATGCACATGGTGGTGGTGCTCTGTGTGTGTGTGTGTGTGTGTGTGTGTGTGTGTGTGTGTGTGTGTGTGTGTGGCCTTATAAAATAATATCATATTGCAATTATAAGCTGGATTTTACTTAGCAACTGATTTTCTTGTTTTGTATTCATCTAGAGGTATGAATAACAATCTCTCTCTCTCTCTCTCTCTCTCTCTCTCTCTCTCTCTCTCTCTCTCTCTCTCTCTCTCTCTCTCTCTCTCTCTCTCTCTCTCTCTGTGTTCCGTGACTGTCGTGCCACTGGTGATGGTACTGCCACTGTGGGTACCAGTGTTGTCCGAAGTGGTACTGGCACTAGAGGCAGTGACCCAGGTGGGTCCCTCCAGTTTATTTATATATATATATATATATATATATAATCTGTTATCTACATTTCTGTCACTGACACTGTCACTTTTGATTGTTGTGTTACAGATTTGAAAAGGAAACCTCATTATCAAGTACTGAGTGCTGAACTTGCAAGAGAAGCTGACAAACAAACTTCTCATCATGACCACAGTTCACAAAGGCATGGCAGAAAAAGATGCAAATCTGGTAGTCCTGATACAAAAGCAAGCAGCATCCAGGACAAAGCTCACATCTCTGGTGCCACAGACTTTCAAGGTTCAGCTTCAAAGGGAACAGTTCAGCAGCCAGGATTGCTGCAGAAGGCATCAACAGCAAATCACAAGACAGGTAGATGTGCTCCAGCTCAAGGACGTCCAGCACGAAAGAGAGTCTTGCGTCAAAGAAAATGGGGTGATTCAAGACAGGAGGAAGCATTCACTGATTGCTTGGTGCAGCCCAAGAATAACTCTGAACCTGGATCAGGGCAGGATGGTAGAATAAAGCCTGAAGATCAAGGCAAGTCAGAGGAAGCAACAGAAAAAGAGAGCCAGTCAGGATCAGCAGTGGTGAAGCAAGAACACAGAAGTTTGGAATCCACAGGAGAGAAAAACTTGAAAGAGCTGCAGTGCTCTGTGTGCAACAAGAAATATCCAGCTGAAAAGTACAGTGCGTTTGAGCAACATGTGATGAAGCATGCACAGAGGGTGCAGTGTGAAACTTGTGGCAAATGGCTCTCTTGCATAGATTCCTTGAAGCATCATCAGGTATCTTCCTTTGCTCTTTTTCCTCCACAATTCCTTGTTTCATCAGTTAGCACCGCCCCCCCCCCCCCCCCACCCCCCCCTTTTAAGAGCCTCCAGTTATAATAAAATATAATATTTGGATTGGTACAAAATCAAAATGTTTTTCATTGTTTGTTGTTTTGGGGATCTTTTTTTATATATAGTTTGAAGAAGAATCAAATGATGTAAATATATTATTATTAAATATATTATCAGTATTCATAACAATAGCTAGTAAAGGACAACGGTAATGACAATAATAATAATTATCAGTAATACGATATAAATTTGATGATTATGAAAGAATTATTCTGATCACATCTTCCCCCCACTCCCACCCCCTACCCCTAGTTCCTTTTGTGGTTGTTGCTGGTCTCTGGTAACTGACATTGGAGTCATTTTGGCATTTAATGCTAATTTTTATCCTTTTTCTTTCTTTTTGCAGCGTGGTCTCCATGGCACCCAGAAGCCTTACAGGTGTGAGGAGTGTGGAATGAGTTTCAATTTTCACCACAGCTTCAAACTTCATCGCTTCAAACACTCTGGAACCCGCCCCCACACCTGTCCACATTGCCCCAAATCCTACCTCACCTCTAATCACCTCAAAGCACACTTGGTCAGTGGCACACCTTCAGGTCTTAATTTTGCCCCACCACTCACTACATGAAGGTACACCAAAACAAACTGTTGGGGCTTGACATCCACAAAAAAACAACTTATGGTTAGAGGGATATAATATATATATATATACACACACACACACACTTGTTCCACATGCATGTGTGTGTGTGTGTGTGATGCTTTATTAAATTAGGTTGCATACTGTAGAAATGCATTTTCACCATTATTATGTTTTATTATTATTATTATTTGTTGTTGTTGTTTTCTTGTTTGTTGTTGTTGGGGTTTTGTTTTCGTTTGTATGATGTGGATTTTGTTTGTTTGTTTGGGGGGTTCAGCACAGCACTAACTAATGAAACTCACCATAACTCACTATAACATTAGTTCCTCTGTGTCTTGCCAGATAGCAGCACACTCTGCCACAAAGGAGCAACCAGTACGGTACCAGTGTGAAATCTGTGGTCATTCGTTTGCTTCCACTGGTAGTCTTAAGAATCATAGCTTCAGACACAGTGACGTCAAACCCTATCACTGTGACATCTGCTCTAAAGTAAGTGTATCATTGTCAAAGATTGTGTGTGTGTGGGTGGGTGGGTGGATGAGTGAGTGTGTGTGTGTGTGTGTGCATGCATGCGTGTGTGTGTGTGTGTGTGTGTGTGTGTGTGTGTGTGTGTGTGTGTGTGTGTGTGTGTGTGTGTGTGTGTGTGCATTTTAAAATCCAGGAGAGAGGAGGTTAGGAAATTTATTTAACTAAACAAACATTCAAAAAAACAAAGTAACAGGGCCACGCTGATTCTGCTTCATATTCTTTCAGGAAAAAAAAATGAGTTAAACTTCTCTGGCTCATACTACACATTGCAAGGAAATAATGATCAGTGTAACAAACTATTCTTCTTTGGCTGCATTCTGGGGCTTGTCATTTTTCATCTTCAGACATGATCCATTAGCTTCTGTTTTTGTTGTTGTTGTTGTGTGTTTTTTTGCTGTTGTTTTCTCTCTCTCCCTTTTAATTTCTTCTTTATCTTCTTTATTTCTCTCCCCCCCCACCCCCCTTTTTCTCTCTCCGAGAGAGAGAAAGAGAGAGCGAGAGTAGGAGGAGGAGGAGAAAGGGCACACAATAAATGAATTATAATTGTTTTATTACTGGTTTTAATTATGTTTTATCATATTTTATTTTGAGACAAGACAGGGTGCAAAGCAAATGAATTATGTACAATTGTTTTATTACTAGTTTTAAATTTATTATATGATATTTTATTTCATTTAACCTCAAAACAATTCTGTAAACATTGTTCTAGTTATGCTGCTTTATTTGTGATTAGATATCAATTGTTGTTAAATGTTTTAAATAAGCTACGTGTTCTCAAAGTGGTATACTCCGTTGTGGATGCACACGTGGATGTGCGCATGTAGTGTGTGTGTGTGTGTGTATGTGTGTGTACACACACACATACACACACTACATAGCGTGTGAGAGAGAGAGAATATGTGAGAGTGTGTGTGTGTGTGTGTGTGTGTGTGCGCGCGCGTGTGTGTGTACGTGTGTGTGTGTGTGTGAAATGCATTACTTGCAGACTGTTTTAATGTCTAAATTCGTATTTTTGTTCTAACTGCTATGTTTTAAAATGAATCTTGAATATGCATGAATTGAAATATGTATAGATAAATTTATCTTTTTAAATTGTTGTTTTAGGCTGATTTAAGCAACATATTGATGTGTGTTCTATTGCATTTGTTGATCTGTACAGTGCTAAGAGCTCATATAATTGTTGTTGAGGTGCTATATAAAATAAATTATTATTATTATTAAAATATTATGTACATACTCATGCAAATAAACACCCACCCAGCCACACAAAAGCCATGGTAATGAGTACAATTTATTTAAATATTAACATCATTTATAACACAGTCTAGATTTCTATCCGCTAAAACCACTCAGTTACTATCTTACCATGTGACATCATTAATATCACTTTTTTCAAACTTAATTTAGTTTTCCTTCAGTTTTATTTAGTTTTACATAGTAAAACAATAATCCAGTACAATTACTTAAAGAAACTTTAAAGAAGACAGGACTTGAATGAAACCACTTTTTTTACCTTTATTAATCAGTGGTGATTGACTTGTTTCAGGGTTTCAATTCCAAGTCAGCCCTGAAAGTGCATGGCAAATCAGTCCATGTCACAGAATGCAAGTTTGAGTGTAACGTCTGCCACAAGTTTTACAAGTCTGAGCACATCCGGAACATTCACAAACGCAGACATTCAGCTGGGTCAGTGTGCTTGAAGTTTTTGATTCATGAATAACCCCAGTAAACATACCAGATTTCGATCCACATCCAACCTGGATCTGCTTGGAAGCGTTGGCCAGAGGCAGGCCAGATGATTCTTGCACACCAGCTTGCTTCCAGTAATCCAGACTGGATCTGTTTGGCCCAAACCTGACACAGTCAGCCAGAACCAAATCGGATCTGGGATGGCTTTGCACAATATGATCCATTCTGCCGGAAACTAGGCCCGATGATTCTTGCACTCTGGCTTGCACTTCCAGACCAGATGCATTTGGCCAAACCCTGACCAGACTATCCAAATCAGATCCAGATCGGTTTTGCACACTATGAAAATACTGCCTTCTTTGGAAAAATGTAGCTGAGAAGTTAGGTCAGACATATACATTCCGGCACAATTCTGGCTGTAATAGCCATAACTCATGATAACTGGCCATAACAAAAACACTTCTGAATTGAATTCCACATGTTTATTGGGATGTGAGTTGATGTAATATCACCATCAGTGATTTTCCTCATCAAGAGAAAAACATGCAACTTAAGCACCTTCCCTCAGTGTTATTGTCAGTCACAAAAATGGAAAAGGTATGCACTCTGTTTGTTCAGCATCATGAAATGTGTTGCATGGGGTCCTAATAAATTTTTGCCCCAGCTGGGAAAACTGGCAACTGTACATAACTTGTAATGAGTTTTAGTCTGGATAGCTGAGAGTTGTGGCAAAAACATATACACTGGAGTTGTTGTTTTTTAGTCACTGTCAAAGCAAAATGCGTGTGTGTGTGTGTGTGTGTGTGTGTGTGTGTGTGTGTGTGTGTGTGTGTGTGTGTGTGTGTGTGTGTGTGTGTGTGTGTGTGCGTGCATGCATGTGTGTGTGCGTGCCGGCACTGAATCGTTGCCAATATATGTATGTTTTAGGAATTTGTAACTGCTTAGGGCCAGTCCAGGTGAGGCGCTCTAAGCATACACTATTATTATTAAAATCTTTCAAGCTTTGCATGACAATAGTTTAAATATAGGCTTGTTGAGCTTAAACTGTGTGCACCAAATTCAATGGCCTTGACTCTTACTTTCAAGCTCACAGCATGTCTCAAACATAGAGTAACAAAATGAATGCTGGGTGCATGTGTTCCATATGCATGCACATTCATCCATGTGTGTTTCTTGTTGCAGGCAAACTGCACAGTTTATCTGTGATGTGTGTGGCCGTCAGTTCCAGTTTCAGTCTAGTTTGAAGGCCCATGCTGGAGTCCACAGAGATGCATTTCCCTACACATGTCAGATCTGTGGCAAGGGATTCAAGGTAACAACTGCTTTGTATCTTATTTGACCACAGTTTTCATCCTATGCTCTATTTGACCATAATTTTCATCCTACAACTCTGTCTCATGATGATGCACCAATGAAGCGAATCTGGTAGCAAAGTTCAGGTATTAAGAAGAATTACATTGTTAGTTTATAAAATGGGCAAAGACAGAAAACTTGAGCTGTCAGTGTGACCTTCACATTGAAGACAGCATTCAGAACTTTTTGCAGAACACACTGGTTCATTATGAATGCACCACCATGTGAAATTTGCAGGTTTGTAGAAAAGGTTCTGCAGTTCAGATGGTATCCCGGAAGATGCCATCACTTCTTGAGAACTTGAACCCTCACTGTGACCTTGACTTTACCAGTTACTTAACTAGATCTAAAGTTTCCTGCATGCAGTTTCAGATGACAACTGTGTACCAGCACACAAAGGTTGGCTGCAAAAGTAGTTCCGGAGATACACCACAGTCTTTTCTGAAGAACTGAACCTTGAATGTGGCCCTGGTCTGAAGGACAACAATCCAATCTCCTTGCACGACACTCCCGTCCTTAACAATGCAGCCTCATACCAGGTTTGGTAGCAGGAGCTCCAGCAGTTTAGAAAATATTCTCCAGACAAAACCATGCCACACATGCAGATGGACAAGGCAATTCCAATGCTGCCTGCATCCCCCCCCCTTCCCCATATGTGTAATTAGCTTGGGGAGAGTAGCTTGTGATGTTGGGGTATATAGCACGTTTCCAAGTCTTTCATTCTGATTCTTTTTGTCACACAGTTGCTACCATCACTACACTCCCACCGGTACACTCACACGTTGGAGAGGCCTTTCCAATGCAGCCTGTGCCCAAAAACTTTCAAGAGCAAGAGCACCTGCACGGCACATGAACGGCGCCACAACGCCACCAAGTCCTTTGCCTGCCAAACCTGCAGCGCCAGGTTTCCAGACAAGGGGGCACTGGACAAACACACGCGCACCATTCATACTCCCACCAGGATGTTTCAGTGCACCATTTGTGGCAAGACTGGAGCACGCATGGACAACATGCGCACACACACAAAGAGTCACAGGCGTGACTGGACTGTGGAACAAATAAATGCGTGTATTCGACAGATTTCACAATAGTTTTGTGAATGCTTTGAAGAAGGAAAAAAAGGAGCTTCCTACCATGGTAATTGCTCATATTCTGGATGGTTATTTTCAAAAAGATTCTGGATGGTTATTTTCAAAAATTAAGTTAATAAACGAAATTAACTCTGTTTATACGTGTATGGGAACCTTTGACAAAAGATCACAACCGTTAAAGACCTCAAGTGTTTGTGTTTGTATTATAATAGACTGGGCCAGTGTGTTTTCATTTTAAGATTTTCAATAAAATCCATGCACTGTTTTACATGGGTGTAAGATACTTGTTGATCAGGAAGAAGTGGCATAACTTTCTATTCAACTATAATAATTATGCATAATGTTGATCAGGAAGAGATGGCATGACCTATTTCACTAAAATATTCACAGAAAAATATTAATAAGGAAGATGTAGAGTAATTTTGAATTCAATAATAATGGACATTTATCATGCACTCATCAGCACCATGAGTGTTCACATAATACGTATCAACTTAAACACACATATTCTATAAACTTATAGAGCACAGTCCTACTTAGCAATTTACATAAAGTATTATCTGAAGCAGATATACACCCAAAAAAAAGTAAATGCAATGAACTCAAACCATTTATACATACATGCCACCAATCTGAGTGTGTGCACGTGCGTGCGCGTGCGCACGCATGCACATGCACACACACACACACACACACACACACACACACACACACACACACTGACTGTAGTGAAAACTGGGTATTAATATTAGCTGGGGCAGAAGTGCTGTGAAAAGGGGACAGTTTTCAGTTTGTTTTTAAAAGATGACAGGGATGAGCAGTGTCTAAGGTCTTTGTGGGAGTGAATTCCAAAGGCAGGGTCCAATGCAAGAGAAAACATGAAAATCATAAGTCATGCATCTGTATTGTTGGACTTTCAGCATTTAAGTAAAATAATACTGGCAGAGGCCTGGATCATGCCATTCAGTCATAATTAATCCATTCCCAATAAACATGTGCCACAGCAATCAACTGGAAATAATTCACACAGCCAAATTCAGTGCAGGCTAACATATTTGTAAATTCCCATTGTAAACACTTCCATGGTTCATTCTCTCATCATTTTGTGGAAGGAGACCATTCAGACAGTCCAGATTCAGCTGAAGCAAACACATTCCCAAATTCCAAAAACAGAACCATCACTCACTCTCCTTCTGTTAATGTCACATTCGAAAGGAGCTCATTCACACAGCCTGGCTAACCAAGCTGAGGTCATATAACACATTCAAAAATGTGTATCCTCATCACATACAGAACATCACTCACACAGTCAGATTCCTTTTGGGCTAACACATGGATAAAGTCCTAGTAGTGCAGATCAACGAATGCCTCATTCTCTCCTCATCACATGAAGTCTTCAGGTTGCTCAGTGAAGTGCATGCCTCTCTCCTGGAGTGCCTTGCGCTTGCGTTCCTCGTCTTGCTCCTTGGCAATCTGCATCTCACGCTGCATGTCCAAAATATCGTCAATGGACACTTCCTCCAGCGGCAGGTTCTTCTCATTCTCTGTGTCCTGTTCCACAAAGACATCACAGCTTATCCCTGGTGACCTGACAGTCAAAGGAGCCCGTTCCAGCACACATCACAAATAAGCCCTGGTAACCTGTGGGAAAAAGGAACCTGTTCCAATACACATCACTAATAAGCCCTGGTGACCAGTGTGAACCTGTTCCAAGACACATCACAAATAAGTCCTGGTGACCTAACAGTCATACTCACAGGAACCTGTTCCAACACACATCACAAAAAAGCCCTGGTGACCTGACAGTCTGAGGAACCTGTTCCAGCACCCATCACAAAATTGACAAGCCCTGGTGACCTGAGGGTAGAAGGAACCTGTTCCAATACATATCACAAAATTAATAAGCCCTGGTGACCTGACAGTCATAGGAACCTGTTCCAACACACATCACAAATAAGCCCTGGTGACCTCGTCAAAGGAGCCTGTTCCAGCACATGTCACAAATAAGCCCTGGAGACCTGTGGGTAGAAGGAGCCTGTTCCAACACACATCACAAATAAGATCTGGTGACCTGACAGTCTAAGGAGCCTGTTCCAGCACACATCACAAATAAACCCTGGAGATCTGTGGGAAGAGGGAACCTGTTCCAACACGCATCAAAAATAAGCCCTGGTGACCCAACAGTTGAAGGAACCTGTTTCAATACCTATCACAAATAAGCCCTGGTGACCTGACAGTCGTAGGAACCTTTTCCAGCACACATCACAAATAAGCCCTGGCAACCTGTGGGTAGAAGGAACGTGCTCCAACACATATCACAAACAAGCCCTGGTGACCCAACAGTTGAAGGAACCTGTTCCAACACCAATCACAAATAAGCCCAGGTGACCTGACCAAAGTCACAAAAAATAGATAAAAGAGCAAAAAGAATGCATTACAATTTACACTTACCACTTCTCCAAGCAGAACAACATTCTCTCCTCTGACAATGAAGACGCCCCGTGGAATATCACCATACTTCTTCCCAACATGAATCCTCTCTATTGTTCTGTGCAGCACCAAATTGGCTGCAATGCAACAATTACATCCATTGAACACAACTTCAGAAGCAGAAGAATGCATAATTGCTGGTTGCAAGACTGCTTAAACAACAGTTGTGGTTTCAATTGTAACGTACTGTTTATATATATATATAATAATAATAAGGTACATTATCATGCACTTATCAACGCCCTGAGCGCTCACATTATACATAACCTAAATATGATATTCTATACACATGCAACTCTAGCACAGTCCTACCAAAACAGTTTACATTTATAATGTATTATACAGAAAAACAAACACACACTGCAATTAATTCAAATGTGTATGACACTGATCTATATCATGCATCATACATGTGCGCAGGCATGTGCACACACACACACACACACACACACACACACACACACACACACACACACACACACACACACACACACACTGACTGCAGCAGAAACTCTCTCTCCCTCACACACACACACACACACACACACACACACACACACACACACTGACTGCAGCAGAAACTCTCTCTCTCTCTCTCTCTCTCTCTCTCTCTCTCTCTCTCTCTCTCTCTCTCACACACACACACACACACACACACACACACACACACACACACACACACACACACACACATACACACACAATGACTGTAGCAGAAACTGGGTATTAGTTGGTGTGAAAATACTGTGGGAAGAGGAAGGTTTCCAGTCTGGCTTTAAAAGATGACAGGTATGAGCAGTGTCTAAGGTCTTGTGGGAGTGAATTCCACTATGTTTTGTTATGAAAATTTATCTTAGAATGTCAGTCACTCAGTGCCATTGCCAGAATGATTTACACTGAAATATATATATATTAATATACACAGCAGTACTTATGAAGCCTTTCGTTTTAATTATCTCACTAATTCAGGAATTCCAAATTATGGAGGGCAAAGACACAACCCTAACAATGTCCATCCTGTTCTGTGGCGTTGGTTAGAAAAATAAGTTCCAAATTTGAACAAAATGGGTCATTTCCTAATCCTCTGTGAGAACATGCGATACACTGTATGCTATGCACACTTCAGTGAACTTTAATTTGTTTAAAGACAAGATCCTTCATTTCAAAATTAGGGGAGAAAATGGGGAAGCCCTGAGGAGGAATGTTTCTGAATCTGATGAAGTGGACACACACAATTCAACAGTCATAATCACACTGTTTTTGCTCTGTGCACATGTATGTTTCTATTCACCTTCTATTTTTAGGGAAGGCAGGGGAAAAGATATTTGATGTTCTGTGTTTCTGATGCAGTCTGCTCCAAAACATTATGACAATGAAGATTGTTAATTTGTAGTGTCCTTAACATCCATCATAAGAAAGCCACGCTCATAGCAGAGCAGTTTCTTTGCCTATTAAGTATTATATATATATGACAAATGTACACATGCAGCCCCCCCCCCACACACACACACACAAGCACCCCCCCCCCCCCCCCAACACACACAAATTAAACAACTTACCCTGAGAAAGAGAGGGTTATCTTACTCTAATGTTACTAAATACTAATCTTAGTCTTAGCTATGTGCAAAAAGTTTGGTTGGCCAGGTATATTAATTATTATAATAATATAATGTACAATACATTCTAATTCCATTCCATACCAAACTGATCAATGCTGCGGAGGTAACCAATCAGTGTTCGGCCATCTCGCAAAACTACCAGTAATTTCTCTGCAACAAACAAAATAATTATATTGTTACATTGTACTTTGTAATAAGATTTGCACAATTCTAGCATATATATAGAGAGAGAATGTATAACAAAGTCCAAGCATGTTTTTTAGTGGAAACGTTTTACTCCGAATTTTCGCCCTTAAGGGCTTCGTCAAGGCCCGGTTAGCTTGACTGATTCCTACAAAACGTAATTAGATACGTCATATTTTTATACATCACGCTCTCTTGCACACGACATACATTCCAGACGACTGTAGAACACACACACACACACACACACACACACACAAACATCACTCCTTTCTCTCTCTCTCGCTCTTTCTCATTCACACACACACACACACACACAGATATTTAAAACATTCCCCTCCCACCCCCACCCCCACTCTCTCTCTCTCTCTCTCTCTCTCTCTCTCTGTGCTGTTGAGGCAGACCTAGAATGTCCACCTTTTTAACAATTAAACTGAAACCAAACTCACCTCACATCACCATGTCCCATGACCCAAGAGAGATATATATATATCACTCAAACATGTCATAAGTCTATCACTTTTTTAACTGTCAATGTTGTTTGCTTCTGAAAAACAAGTGTCTCCAATTCAGACTCGCTACTTTTCCACAAAAAGTCCCACGGTACTCAATACTATCTGGTCTGGACAGATGTTGCACCTGCAACTCTACGTTGATCGAAAGTTGCTGGACTATGTTCATCACTACAATTGACATGGCCCCATGGTCTTTTTTAATAAACTATTCTCTCTCTCTCTCTCTCTCTCTCTCTCTCTCTCTCTCTCTCTCTCTCTCTCTCATTCTTTGAAGATCTGTCTTTGAGTACTGTGTTCAAGTCTTTCCTTGTGTTCATACCCTTGAAGATGGTGCCCAAGTTGCACATCCAATAATTTTCCCGGACAATCAAGTCTTTCTTTTCTTTTACTGCTTCAATTGCCACGATAGTGAGAAATCCAAGTTGGGGGTCTTCAGGGTGCTTAAATTTTGTTACATGGTCAGCCACCCCACATTTTGTCGCTTTTTTCAGTTTTGCGTCTGATTTATGGTTTCTCCAGTGAGCTTTCAAGTCGGTTGTAGATCCTACATACCACTCGTTGTGTACTTCACACATAACGACGTAAACAGTATTTGGGCTTGAACAGGTAATGTGCTGCTTTATGGTCCAATGTCTACCGTCCCACGGAGATACAAGAACAGTAGTTTCTTTTGAATGGCGACACGTGTCGCACCTTTCTTTGCAAGGAAAAAAACCTGGTCTGTTCTTGGGCCCATGCTGAACATATCTTTGTGGAACAGTAGGCTTGTACATTTGTGGGAGATTTTTTCTTTTTCTGTCAGCCGAGATGATGGTTCTTGGGGGAAAGATCTCTTTATTAATTACGTTGGCATGAAGAAGATGGAGGTTTTTCTTGATTATAGCCATTTTGGAAGGCACTCTGGGGTCGTAAGTGCTAACCCACGCAATTTTCGTGTCCTTCCTTTTCCTGGGCTGGTTTAGGAGTTTTTCTCTGTCTTTCTTCGCTCCTTCCACAAGTCTTTCTTTAGCTGTTTTGTACTTCCATCCAGAGACGGTCAGATGTCTTCCGTATTCCTCCAGTCTCCGATCTAAGTCTTCATCTTCACTGCAGATCATATGCAGTCTGATGCCTATTCCTTGTACAAAACCTTTAAACACGGCTGGCGAGTGGCAACTGGATGGCGGTAAATAAGAATGGTTGTGCTTGCTGAACACATCGGTGATGATGTATTTAAATAAGTACTAAGAATAACACTAGTAACAGCCATCCATTATGAATATTGTGATACACATAATTTTTGTATATATATATATATATAATGGCTATGCATACATGGCAAAAACATCACACAGGTATGTGAAGATCAAGAGGGGGCAAGAGGAAACAGTACCACCAGTACACTCTGCATGTCCAGATGCTCAAGTCAGCCAACAGTACTGCCACACCCACCCATGAGGCTTCCCCACCACATCTTTCCAAATCACTATCCCCCCCCCCCCCCCCTTCCCCACCCTATAAGTAGTGTTGACAAAGGCTAGGGCTGTGTCAGTCTGGGTTTGCTCCCAGTGACACAAAATGCTGATGGGACATTCAAAACACAATGTTTGTAAGAGTTTGTGTGTGTGTGTGTGTGTGTGTGTTTCTTCTTACTGCTCTGCATCCCCTGACACTGACAGTGACATAATCCTCAATATGATCTATCTATGGCAGAAGAAGACAAATCATTAAAATTTAAATTTTACTTCCTATCACTGTGTGACTCTGTAACTATTACTTATTAACTAATTAAGTATTATTTTTATAAAAATACATCATTACAATTTACATCAGTACACTACATCACTACATCATGGTACATGTCTGAGTTTGGTGGATTGTGGACGCACAAAAATAACTCAACCAAATGTGTCAGTCTTCAAAGTGTTAAAGCTGGACACTACAGACTAACAGAAGAAGACTTTTCTAAGATTAGTAACCATGAAATGTGTTTGTTTTTTTAAAGAAGGGGGGGGGAAGGGGAAAAACACTGCTTCATCAGTTCATTAACCGAAGGTTCTCCAAGTCCGAGCGCGACCCCAAAACAGAAGAAGAAAATTTATGAGAACAAATGATGCAATAATTTCGGACGCTAAAACAGGAAAATGTCAGGTTTTACTTACTATCAATTTCTTCCACCAAGCTCGCTGTACCTGGCAAGTAACTCATTTTTCTGTGCCTGCTGTGTTGAATACTGAACCTGAAAGGTGTCCCCAATCTGTATGTGTATTCAAATGGAACAACTACGAAATCCAAACCAAATATCTCTTTGAACCATGTGAGAATTAATAAAGAAATATAATTTTATTTCCATTTTCAACCCATTTTATATCGAGTTAAACAAATCATACGAAAATAATGTGTTCTCCTTTTGTTGTGATCTTTCTTGGACATAACAAGCAAGCAACACCACACAATTTGTGTATTCTAATAAACATATTTTTAAAAGCTACGTATTATCAAACTGTTTGATTCATGGTTACCGGAAGCCGAGCAGAAGACTTTCCAACGTGACCAACCTGTCAACCGGTGTCATGGCCTTGCGAAGTGTTTTTCTGAGAAGTGTATGTATAACAACATGACTGACGATTATTGCAGTGAATAATGTCTTTCTGTTCTCGTGCTCTGCTTGCATGGGCCCTCGTTTTGAGTGTAGATTGGTAATGGCTGCTCCTGAATGTCGTTGTCAGTGTCGCGTTCTATTTTCTCTGCACGTTTAGAACATGCTCTCAATGATTGGCTAAAGTGAAACGCCGTGTCACGAATGAAGGTTATGTCAGGGCAAAACAGAGTATAAGATTCATTATCAAACTACGAAACAAAAATCGACACGAACTAAGTAAGTCCGACTAGCTGTTGCCGGTACCAACATTTTCAATGGCACATTGCTCTAGCTCCTGAAAAGATGATGCAACATGAATAACAACTGTAAACACAATGACAAGTCATGAAACATACCGAAAATACATGACTCTTTCCCCGGCTTTCCCACCTGTGTCATGGCGAAACAATAAAGCCACAAGTAAAGACACGTCTGATGTGATTCACTGTTCTGCGTTTATGAACTACGAAGCATCACTGACTGACAAGTGACTGTTTGACTGTTGAAGAGCATTGAGAGAAAAATGGAGTTGAATGAACAAAAACTAAAGAAGGCAGAAATTAGACTGAGTAGACTGAAACTTTTCCTGGAAGTAGACTAATATGTAATCAAGTAAGTACTACTTCTAGTACTAGTAGTAGTATAGATCTAAATATTATAGCAAAGCACACAAAGGTTGGGAGAAAAGGCGCAATTCTTTGACAGGAGTCCCATGTTCAGGACGGGCTGGTTGGCTAATGCACTAATTTGCAGTGGCAAAGTGTTTTTGATTGATTGATGATCGCTTATATAGCGCTATTCTCCGCTCTCTTGAGCAGACTCACTGCACTCGCATGTGGTTCGACATGAGTGACTAGCTTTATAGCGCGTTTTTTGAATATCCACCGAAGTGGTGTACTTACAGCGCTGGCATGGCTGGTGCCACATAAAACTGCAGCCATCTCGGCGCAAGTCCTGTGTACACCATACAACCATGCTCCATGTCACTTCATGCAAAGCCACAGTGTTGAACTCTTAGAGGCAACAGGCTGAAGGACCATTAATGGCATTACTTTTTTCTGATTCAAGACTTGGCAACTGATGCCTCTCTCTCCTTTGTGTGCACAGTATGCACTGCAGAGATGTGTGTGTGTGTGTGTGTGTGTGTTTGTGTGCACAGTATGCACTACCGAGATCATTACACACTAGCCATTAATTTGGTCTTCTCTGACAGTATTGAATGGTGGTAGTGTGTTGTGATCTCAGTGCATACAATGTACACAAAGGCAAGAGAGGCACTAACATTAACAAGTCTGCACAAGTCTTTACTCAGAAGAACCAAATAATGGTCCTTCACCCTGTCACCTCCAGGAGCTGACAGGCAGACACTCAGAATCTAATGAGATGGGAGACTGGTTTGGAGGCAACATTCTGAACGTTGTTTTGTTTTGTTGTTCAGGTTCAGTGCTTGTCCAGGGCAGCAGGTGCTGGAAGTGTGGAGCGCAGTTCATTGCTGTGTCAGAGAGTTCCACACTCATGCCTGGGCAGTCAGCTGTCAAGGTCTTTTTCCTTGGGTGGGTCAGTGGTGTGATGGAATAGAACAGCTCTAGATAAACGTACTCGCCTATACAACAAAACACAAGGAACAATTAAACACAAGTACTCTCAACAGAGAGTCTTCATTTGGTGGTTACAAGAGGAGAGACAGAAAATAATAAAAGAAGAAGGAAGTAAAGAAGAAGATGGACAAGGAGTCGATGTCAACTTGTGTTTCATCGTATAGGTGAGCTCATTTCTCTAGAGCTGTTCTATTTTGTCAACTTCACCAGCAGTTGTTCACTCATTCCCCAGAGTGATGGAAGCTTCTGCATGTTCTTCTTATTTTTGTTGGTCAGAGTGAAGAGGTGGGAAGAAAATTGATACTGTGCATGCATTGACATTAACTGAATTGATGAAGGTAGAGTCTGATAAGTATTTATTTCAAGGCTTTCATCACATAGCACTGTCATCAGCATGCATGATTTCTGTGTGTGTCACACACACACACACACACATACACACACACACACACACACACACACACACACACACACACACACACACACACATGCACTGATGCAGACAGGCATGTATGTACATACACACAAACACCATGCATGTGAAAGTCCATGATTCAGGATTTATTTCCGTTTGAGTGAGCATTTCAGCATGGACAATTTTATGTAGTACATAAAAAAGGAAACAATTACAGACAAAATGCTGCATTTTCACACAGCCAGTATTATGTGTATGTAAACAAGTCACAGTGGTAATAATATGGTAACAGACCATAGTACAGGTCACCGATAATAAAGGAAATTTAGAAAGCACCTACCCTAAGGCTTAAAAAGTTAAAACACTGTACAATATGCACCAAAATAAACTATATTATCATTGATTTATAATAATTTATTAATAGTGATAATAATGACTAAAATTGTGAAATGATTCATTGTCTGATTTACATAAATCATTTATGTGTAATCAAACATGATATATATATGGTCAAGTGATTTTGTTCAGATTGTGTATTTTCATTTCCTCAATTACCTGTTTGTTTATATTCAGACTTATCTTAGTCTCTTCTTCTTTTTCTTGTATGATAACCATTGTACCTTGGAATACAAGCAGACCTGATCTGATGACATCATATTTATATATACAGTACAGTTACAGTACTTAAGCTCTGATTGCAGTTTGAAATGGGATGATTACAGTTCAGGCTGTTTTTGGGGTGTTTCAGGTGCCAGTTGCCAGGCAGTCAAAGTGCAGCACCCTGCCCCTGACTTTAGAGGCATGGCAGTGGTCGATGGACAGTTCAAAGAGATACAGCTGTCAGACTTCCAGGGGAAATATCTGGTCCTCTTCTTCTACCCTCTGGACTTGTGAGTTTGCTGTGGGTTGGTTAGATGGTTGGTTGGTTGGATCTGTCCCTTTTTTCTTTCTTTCTTTTTTGTTTTGTTTCTTGAAGGTACTCTTTATCATATTAATATTAATAACATAACATGAAAACAACTGTGTGCAGAACAACAATTATTTTACCTGCTCACACTTAACAGTTGCAGCAGTTCGAAAGTATGCTTCTTTTTGTTGTTGTTGTTTTTTAAAGCTGTGATCTATGCAGATTTTGCAATCCCCTGAACTAATTTCTGATTTTGGCGCTTTTTCATTGATTTATTTTAAATCATAAAAATGATAATACCAACAATATGAATATGGTGGAGGAAAATGCTGGTTTGTCTATTGAAGTGTCTTGTGCTTTTCTTGGTCTGTGGGAGACTCACCCAGTTCTGGGGGACCCCAGACCCCAAGTACCATCAAAAGAAGAATGTGTCTGCTGGAACAGATGCCCAAATAAAAATGCAGTAAGACGGTTTATGTAGCACCTAACAACAGTTTATATAGCACCATGTATAAATTATGTAGCACCCCATCATAATGTCTCAGAGTTCAAACTGGGAAACAAAATATAAAAGCTAAAGAATTTATTAATTCTTATGATGGTGATCACTCATTTCATGTGCTCATACAAAATCTCCTTTTTAAATTTTTATATATTTTAAGACAGGCATTTTGTGTGTGTGCAGCACATTTGTGTGTCCAACTGAGCTGGTAGCATTCAACGACCACATGGACAAGTTTAATGCAATCAAAACGGCTGTTGTCGGTGTCTCCACTGACTCACACTACAGCCACCTTGCCTGGATCAACACACCCAGAAAAGTTGGCTCCTGGAAGATTTTGTTCTGTTGTTTTCTGGAAGACAGGGGGTTGGGCATGAAGTATTATTTTCATGAACAGATGTTTCTGGGTAATATATATATATTATATATCCGTGAACAATTACTGTAACAAATGAATATTAATAATAATAGATAACACATTAAGCATGTTTCAGCATATCATTTTAGTCCACCGCTAGACACCAGTGGACTAAAACAATAATACAACAATAACAGTATGAAAGCATGACTTAGACACAGGCCTACACCCATTCATGTATACACAAAATGATGTAAAAGCACACACATAGTGTCATGTTTACCCAACATACAGTCGTGACACTGAGAACATGCATTTCACTCAGTTTTCTCATCTTCACTCTCTACTTTTAAGTCAAAACTGAAAACCTATCTCTTCTCTTCTGCATACTAATCTGTTATTTTCTTCTCATTGTACCAACCCATCATCAGTAATGCATGTATTTGTAGTGTGTGTGTGTGTGTGTGTGTGTGTGTGTGTGTGTGTGTGTGTGTGTGTGTGTGTGTGTGTGTGTGTGTGCATGCGTGTGTAAGAAAGAGAGTGTGTGTGTGTGTGTGTGTGTGTGTGTGTGTGTGTGTGTGTGCATGATATGAAATGAGCATATTATGTCTTTGTAAGTGCCCTGGGCTCTTACATGATGGGGCACCATAAATAATGTATTTGTATTATTATTACTATTATGTTTTCTTCCTTACAACAACAGAATGATGAGCCAAAAGTTGAGCTCTCAGTTTGGTAATTATATGTATTTCTGCGCTTGCCAGCAAGGTGGGCTGGGTGGCCTGAAGTACCCTCTGCTGTCTGACTTCACCAAGACTGTGGCCACAGACTATGGTGTGCTGATTGAGCAGAGTGGAGTAGCTCTCAGGTAGGGCTCTTCTCAACTCTAGTTGTAGTAGCTCTCGGGTAAGGCTCTTCTCAGTTCTAGTAGATCTCAGGTAGGGTTCTTCTCAGTTCTTGTAGCAGCAGCTGTCAGGTAGGGCTTTTCTGAGTTTTAGTAGCTCTCAGGTAGGGTTCTTCTCAGTTCTAGTAGTAGTAGCTCTCAGGTAGGGCTGTTCTCAGTTCTAGTAGTAGTAGCTCTCAAGTAGGGCTGTTCTCAGTTCTAGTAGTAGTAGCTCTCAGGTAGGGCTGTTCTCAGTTCTAGTAGTAGTAGCTCTCAGGTAGGGCTGTTCTCAGTTCTAGTAGTAGTAGCTCTCAGGTAGGGCTGTTCTCAGTTCTGGTAGCTCTCAGGTGGGGCTCTTCTCAGTTCTGGTAACTCTCAGGTAGGGTTCTTCTCAGTTCTAGTAGTAGTAGCTCTCGTTCTAGTAGTAGTAGCTCTCAGGTAGGGCTCTTCTCAGTTCTGGTAACTCTCAGGTAGGGCTCTTCTAAGTTCTAATAGCTCTCAGGTAGGGCTCTCCTCAGTTAAATTCAAAGCTGTGAGATGTTTTTGTTTTGTTGTAATTTGTAATGATTAGGTATAATATTATGACCAGTCTCAAATGTTCACTTGTGTTGAGGAACTAGATGTTTCATGTTGTTTGATCATGAGAATATTGTTCCATGTTTTTACTTTGGAACATCAGCGTACAGAATTCCCATTATTTAAGTTACAGTTTTTTTATTGGCGGTTTCTAGGACTCCAGTTTAGGAACTTATTCAGCTGCTTTGATTTTAGTCTTTTCTTAACTTTACCTGCTTCTACTGATTTTGGTGACCTGGGTCAAATACTATCAGTATCACAGCAGTGTTGGAATGGTAAAAGTAAAACTGGAGAATCATATTTGCTTCTTAAGATCTTAAACTGTAATGACTAATGGTCAGCTTCAAGATACACAACTGCTGCATTTTTATCTTTAAAAAAAATGCATCATAGCGAGCTCTCTTTCAAACCTGATAACTTCTGTTAACTTCTGTTGAGCTTTACCTGTTTATATTAGTTTGGACAACCCCAAAAAAAAATCATAATCACAGGAATGTCTGAAAAAAAAGTAGAAGTTGTGATTCCACTTATTAAATGCATATTGACATATTTGCTTTGCCTCTTTCTGGTTTTAATCCTCACTGACAGTTTGTGATACTTGATGTTGCCCATTACATTTCAGTGCATGTGTCATGTAAAGGTAGGATTAAGCAATAATTACCTAATAATACTTGATTGTTTTGCCAAAAAGGTTGGTTTAATATAATATTGTGCTGCTCCTACTGTCTGTGAACAGAGGCCTTTTCATCATTGATCCCAGCGGTGTCGTACGCCAGGTAACCATCAACGATCTGCCTGTTGGTCGTTCAGTGGAAGAGGTCCTGCGACTTGTTAAAGCCTTCCAGTTCACTGATGAACATGGAGAAGGTAACTTCATGAAACCATTTTTAACCCTGTTTTTCAGGATTGGTTTCTGTGGCCTTGTGCTGGAGGAAAATATCAAATTTCCAATAACAAGGATGGCAAAATAGTTTGAAAATACAAGTAAATATTTCCCATTGTCTGTTTAAATCAACTTAGCATTTTCTCTTCTTGTTTAACTTGGTGCACATGGTGAGTTTTGTGCAAGGCAACTGTAAGAAACCGTGGTGTGCCCACTGCACATTCATATGGGCATTTGCACACCTTGTGGGCTGTCAAATGTTATTACTTGCTTTGTGGTTGGTTTTTGCTCAGATTATCACTGCTTGATGGGACATGGTTTGCACTGACCTGTAATTTCCGGTATTTTACCAGATAAGATAAGCATGTACTGGAAACAAAATCAGCAGTCAGACCACCTGCTGTTATTTTTATTTGAACAGTTCTAAAACATTTTTTATAAAAATGCAGCACAGTGACTCATGAGAGTGTGTGTGTGTGTGTGTGTGTATGTGTGTGCACACAAGAATGTGTGTGTGTGTGCAAGAGTGTGTGTGTGTGTGCGTGTGTCAACATCTGTTGTGTGTGTGTGTGCGCACACATGTGCAAGAGTGTGTGTGTATGTAAGAGTGTCTGTGTGAACATCTGTGTGTGGGGGGGGGGGGGGGGGGGGGGGGGCGGGGGGGGGGGGGGGGGGAGTAGGTGGGGAAGGGAGCTGGGTGTTTGCTAGGTGAGTTCTGGTAGTAGTATGGATGGCCATATATCTGACAGGTTACAGTGACCGGTTTCCATGAACCAATTTCACCACCTAGTACTATAGATCTCTGTCACACCAGTTTGAAAAATGTCTCGTGTGATCACTGCGGAAATACTGATTTTTGTTTGTGTCTTTGTTTTTTATCTGTTTAGTGTGCCCAGCTGACTGGAACCCAGATTCAAAGCCAGCGACAATCAAGCCATCGCCATCGGAATCTAAAAAGTACTTTGAAAAAGTCAACTAGCTTGCCAGATGAAACTTTGGGGTGGTTTGTAATGTAACCAGTTTCCCTGTAGTTTCTGGTTAATGTTATGCACTTGTTACTGCTTGCAGTGTTTTCAAGCCCTCTGCATTCATTAGTAAAATACAGAACTTATTGCTAAATTTCACTCCTGCTATTTCATTGTTATAATAGTATGGCACTTTTTATTGTTTTACAAAAATTGTATCAAACAGTTTTAGAAAACCGATAATCAGTTGTCAAATCGTAGACTGCAGAAGATTACACTCTTTCAGATCTTTGACATCTCCTGGCAACTTACATCATTTATGAAACTGTTGACATTTTGACCAGGCAATATTGCACCAGTGATTTGCCTTGCAGTGGCATTAGTGATTCTGAAAGATTAGTCTGCATGTTGAAATGAGTTTGGCCAGTGAATAGGCCTGTGACCTGTAAAAGGTTTTGTGGATGCACATTAATTCAGCCTGTACATTTGAGCATTATTTTGAATTGCCTCACTTTTGAGTTTAGTTACACAGATGTGTATGTCACTTTGTCAGCTAATTTTATTTTAAAGGTACTTTAAAGGCACACACACACACAAGCACACGCACGCACAAGCACACACACACACACACGCACACACACACACACACACACACACACACACACACACACACACACACACACACACACACACACACAAACACAAAGTGACACATGTATACAGACACACAGTTGCATTTGCACACACTAATTTTATTCACATCACATTATAGAGTGTTTAGAATGATGCACCTAAAAATTTATTACTTTTGCAAGCTGAGATAGTTCTCTATGTTCAGTACGTGTGTAAATTATACTTCGGTCAAGGTGATGTTTTGCATGATCCCAGTACCCCACTTGCATTTATATTGATGTACCATGCACTTGCATGTCAGACTGTCTCATGCAAATTAAATTATAAACAGAAGCTAGGCAAATCATGTGGTCTCAAGAATGTCTCAGTGGCTTTCAGTTTCACTGTCCCCTCTACTATCTACTCTCTGCACAAAGCTTAGAATATCATCCAGTCCAACTGACAATGGATCAGAGCAAGAATTTGAAGAAACTAGCCAGTTAGAACATGTTTCCTCAAACTGGTGGAGAAGAGATCAAAACAAAAACAAAAAGATTAAGGATTTTAACTTCTATCAAATTTAGAAAACATGTTTGGTGGTGATTTGTTGGATCCAATGTACCTGGAGTTCTTAGATTTTGACATTCCATCAACCACGCAGGGTCACTTCAGGACAATCCACATCTGGAATTACATGTAAAATACTTTCATCCGCTGCTGAAACTGCATGCAGAACTCCATCAGCTGTAGCTGGAATTGTATGTAGAGCTCCAGCAAGTGTCACAGGCAGCCCAAGGTTTACCAGTGGCATTGGCGGTGGCTTCTTTGATGTTTGGCTTCAGGCAATGTGTGAATGCACCAGCTGTGTTTGATCATTCAGTGCTGTCAGTCCAAACTCGGTAGGGCATTTTAAAACAAAATCCTTTCGTATTTTTTATTTTGATCTCTTTACCCATTGGAATAAAAATGTTTCCAGCTGGCCAATCCTTTAACGTGAGTGCTGTTATTGCGATAATATGGTTGCAAGGTTATGCTTTGAAGGTAATGTAGTTTATGAAATATGTACATATATATATAATATATACAAGAAATTATCACATTAAAAGTTCAAGCATGAAGGAGAATGATTATGGTATTCAGCTGTGTGAGTAGTTATGAAACTGTTGCATCGTGTGGCCTTGAACAGAAACTTTGAATCTGTCACTACAATGATGTGAATGTGATGAATTTGTCTGCTTCTTTGTTTGTCTTTAAGGCTAATTATACAGTATGAAACTATGATGTACCAGTATTCATGAAGAATTTGATCATATGACTGTAGTAAATTATAAGCTACCAGCCCATGTGTTCCAGCACTGGCACTGTTACAATACTGTTTGTTTGGCAATTATGCAGTGCAAATATCATGTATTTGGATACCTGCAATGATGATAAAGGTAATAAAGTTCTGTTCATTGTTGATTTTTGTCCTTGTACATTTTTTATGCTCATGGAATTTTTAAGACTGCACTGTTCTTATCAAAACATGTGTTTCTCTAACAGCTCAGGAGAAAGAGTACAAAATAAAAACTTAGATCAAGGATTTTGTTTTGAAATGCTCCATTATTTTCAATGTTTAATCCTGTTACATCAGTGACAGCTAGCGGTGCTGGACTGTAGAAAACACAGCCAATTCCAAGTGTTACAGCTGGCCTGACAGTTACCAGCAGCTTCCTTGAATTTGTTCATGTTCATTCCTCTGGCAACATCGGCTTGGAGTGTTCATTCCTGGTATCAGAGAGCCTGGTATTAAAGAGGTAGTGTGTGCAGCACTGATGAACGAGGATACTTTGCCTTTGTTATGTGCAGCCAGTCCCACTATTAGTGACTAACGAAACTAAGTTTAAAATTTCCAATTAAAAAGAACATTTTATGAAACAAAATCACTATTGTAAGTTTTTATTTTGATCCATTCTACCTCTTGGGCAAAACTTTTTAGAAGACTAGTTCCTTTAATTTTGCCAGGAAACCTTTTTGACTTTTTGGGGCTATCTTTTATGTGCCTGTACTGTGTATTACTAGGAGCACATGGGACCTTGGTTGTTATTTTTTTAATCTTATCTGAAGGATTAGATACTGAGCCCACCTGCCTTAGAGTGAGATGAATGAGGAAAATTCTGAACTGTGATTGAAACTGCAATTTCTTAATCCAGTGCATTAAATTTAAACACTCAGCCACTAAGCATTACAGGTAAAGGAAATAAATAAAAACATCAAAACAAAGGCATTTTTCCTCTTTTTTCAATTTTATTTTCTGCTGATCATTTCACATGAGTGTGTAACAGGTTATTCAGAAACATGAAACATTTCAATTTAGAAAACACTTTTTTGTTCAGATATATCTTAATCACAACAAAATCAAAATGAACCAGTAACAAGGCTGTAATCTTATCACACAACAGTATGGACACAAATGAAATATAAATTCCCTTCAGTTTGGGTGCACAAAAGTGGCATGGATGAAAAAGAAAATGGATTCACAGCTAATTCACAAGTGTTATTCATCTGCCCTTTCATCCCAAGGTGACATTGCAAAGCTGACGCAGGAAGTTAAAATCTAATTACTCACTAAGCAACTGCCTTCTCCCCTTTTCCAATAGCCACACCATAATACAACTTAAACATTATTTAGGTCGAAGTGTAGAAAAAAATAAGTATTTGATTGTTGAAGCACCATATTTAGATCTGGAAGACCTAAATATGGTGCCTATACAAGCAATAACTTGGAATCGATTGTTAAGACTTTTCAATTACAAAGAACACTTAGACACTGCTTTTCAAGTATAAGGAATACTTAAATATTGCTTACACTGTTACCAACACATCTACTTCAGTGGCCTCTCAAAGGTTCAGCCAGTGTCGCCTACAACGTTGACAAGACTGCATTCCCAATATGATTAAAGTGCTTTACGGATCAGGCAGCTGTTCTCTTACAGTAACTGAGTAAGTAAGTTGTGCTTGTAGTAATGTACAGAACAATCAGTGAACGGTTTTTCTTTTGGGTTGGCATTTTATAGCAGATGATCATACACAAAATTGAAAGCTGCCACACTGAAGTCACTTTTAACCTGTGCCTTTTACGATGACTGATTTTAGAAGTCTGCAATAATAATGGATTGGTCTGAGATGCAAGTCTGCAACATTAATGGATTGATTTGAGAAGTAAATACGCAACAATAACAGACTGGTTTGAGAGGTAAGTCTGCAAAAGTAATGGATCACTATACATCTCCACACATTTTCAGGCCATTCCAACTGTACCAACAATCGCTATCTGCAGCCATCATAAATCGAAGTTATATCTAGCTGACTACACAAGACAGCAAGGAAACCAGACAGCATATTCATGGATTAAATACTGAAGTGGGATAATTATGACTGTGCAGATGAGAAAGATTGTTCATAACTTCAAATTTTATTCAACATGTTCTACAAATTGGAGGTACTAAATCAGTACAACAAAACTTTCTGTTTGGTAAAATTGAATATTGGTACATAATTGTTTGAAAAAGTATCAGATCTGTTATTCGGCTATTTTGCTAATCTAATATTTTGTAACCTAAAAAAGTGGGCGTGAATTTCAGAGCACAGAGAAGCTGTATCTGAAAAGAATATTTCTGTCAAGTTGTTTCCAATGTAACTGTACTATAAACACTGAATGCAAAGTGTATTACAAACTATAAATCATAATGACAGTACTGTACTATAAACACTGAATGCAAAGTGTATTACAAACTATAAATCATGACAGTCAAAATCAAACATAAATCAGAGAGCAGAGCAAACTGCACAGTAAACATTTGTTTATTGCCTTACACAGCAGGTGAGTCAAGCATCTGAATGTGTAACTGGACTTGCACAAAAACAATGAGATCACTTGACTATAAAGAAAACTATCACACCATGCATGACAACACGGGTACAATTCTGTTTCCATTAAAAACAAAACAGATTACAAAAAGTATTTGTTTATTTACCTTACCTGAAACATATAAATTACTTTTATGTCTTCTTTGAGCAATGTTTAAACTCCAGATTCAGCATTTATCTGCATTTACCATTTTAAATTACATAAATGATGCTTTTTACCACATATCAATTAAACCATTACAGCCACACTACAAAAACAAAATATTAAAAATTAACAAAAGTTTCATAAAGAAAAACAAGTTATAAATCAGAACATTTATTTTTTATCCACAACAGGAACTGAAAGGTAATGCCAAACTGTGCGTCCTTTCTGCACGGTGTAGATGCCCTGATCATTGAGGAACTGATTCTACAGTCTATTGCATTTCCTGGAGCTCTGGCACAGAGCAGTCTGTCGTAAAATCTGGTTTACTGTTAAATAGATGGATCCAGTGTGTCTACAACACCTGACTGATTTTCCATCAACCAATGCTGCAGTGCCTCCCCAGAAAGGACACAGTTTTAGGCACACAGCCATAAACATTGCTCTATTGCTATTAGTAACATTCATGTTTCCTGTACACTGTCCATCATTTGAGGTATTGTGGGAAAAAGTTGCTCTGAACTTAGATAATTTGTTTGATGACAAAGACTGTGAGAAAAAGACTTTCTCTTCAAGTGTGAAAATAAATTCTGCAAACAAGCATCCTTGGTTTTCTACACCCAATCATTTTCCATCAGGTCAGCACTCAGTTGGGCATGATATGTCATGATATGCTGTTAAAAACTGATCAGACTCATTGTTGTTAATCATATTCCCTGTGAAGCTGTTCATCTTACTCTTGCTGCTTCTGGCTAAACTACATTTGGAATTTGCACATTACACCTGCTACGATATATTACATTACATAGAGGTATAGAGCAAGAGAGGCAAAATTGATGGCTCTGCCTGAACCTTCTGCAGAATGAAGCCTGCAAGCACACCACCGCCCAAACCTGTGTGAAGCATTACTGCTGAAACTAGGCAAACATTTTACAAAACCTGCTCACAAAGCTGCACTTTGGGGGTGGATCAACACAGCTCAGAGCCTCCAGCCCTGAAGAGGAATGTATTCGTAACACATTCAAGATCAAACAGAGATGGAAGTCAATCATTTTGCTTACATATATCTGTCCTGAGAACATCTTTTGATTTTTTTTCTTCTTGACTTTGAGGAGTTGAGCCTACAATTATTGTGAAACCTGTGCAATGATTGAATGAAGAGGTGGCTCCTACCCCTTTAAAGAAAATTACTTCAAGACATTATAAGAAGTCAATATGTATATATAACACACCATCTCAAATAAGATAAACACACAAAAACAATTTTACAAACATTTATATACAAGGCAATCAATGTACACATCCTGACAGTTAACTGTCATGGTCAACTTCAAACTGAAAAAATAGGCAGCGCAGCTATTTATATGAGAACCATCACAATCACAACATACCAAGCAAATGACTTTAGCTTCTTTAAGTCAAACTGTAATAATTGTAGGTGACTGATAAACTATACACTCACATTATTTTATGGTTTGAGCAAAAGGTTGTGTGTTTTTTGTCTGGTACATTTTTTATTTTTGGTAGCACACTTTTCATCTGGACTCATACCAGTTCACCACAATAAAACCAAGCAGATGTATGTCCTGGATAAAACATTATGGAATACTCTTTTCTCTGTGTGTAAAACTACTTTGAGTTAATTTTGTCAAGAACATTTGTATATTTTATATATATATTGCACTTCCGAATGAATGAATGAATAATAAAAACAATCCAGACCATACTTTCATACAGAACCAAACATATCTGTCTTGTATTTGCTTGTGTAACGTTATTGTTAAGCAACAAAAGGTCCTGTAAGCTCATAAAATAACATGTAATTAAGCGTTGGTCTAAAGCCCCGACAACATGTCCCCGAGTTGCCCCCCATTGCCAAGTTTTAGCAGAATGGAATATATATAATATATATGGTCCACTGAACCCCATTCTGGGGATCAACTTAGTTAGGTACACACTACATACAACCCCCTATCAGGGGCAAACACAAACATGGGAGCTTGAAAAAAACTGTTTCAAGCCCTCCCAGTTGTGTTATCAGTAGACTGTAACATTCTAAGCTGCCTCCATTCCCATTGTTTAGTTTGAGGTTCTGTGTATGTATTTTACCATACATGCATCCATGGCAATGTTTACCCATTGCAACAAATTAGAGATTTTTCTTTTAGAATGGTCATTTGTGATTATCTCAAGCACCTATGCATGCAACACCAGCATACTTGAGCATACAGAACAAGAATTCTCCAGAATCTGCCCTTGGTAAGGTGCCAGCACCCAGAGGTCAGACAGAAGTGTCATACATGTTGCCTCAGCAGGTTAATGTGCTAACAAGCTAAACAGGATCACAGAGTTTCAGCAACACAGCAAGGTGTGCTATTATTGTTTAAATGAGGGACACTGTGACACTTCTGAGCAGCATGTATGGTCTCACACTTGAATATATACCTTGTGTGGTTTTGATGAATAAATTATGAGGTTATGAACAGATCTGTATTCCATACAAACTTCTACATTTTGTGCAATATATAACAGACTCTACTTAACTCTGAGTTTATTTACTATCAATGAATGTATGAAACCTTTCCACTCATGAGCATACCAGATGACCCCAGAGATCACTAAGCAGTGATGTTTGGTGCAAAATCAAAAATATTTCAGCAATTCAGTGTAACTAAAAAATATGTTTCAGTCACATCAAATGTAACATAAACATGCATTAAAAGTTAAAACAGAGAACTTCTGAGCATTATACAGATGAATAAATCTTCTCCTAGCAACGAAAACAAAACATTTTGCCTGAACTGAGAAGAAGAAAAAAATTGGAAGAAGGCACAGCCTGCAAGTGTAACACTTAACACAGCAACATAGCCCCATATTTTTCTTTCCATTACAACTAAATCACAGGTTACAACTCATATCACAATCAGAAAAGAAATGGTCAAATTTATATAAATGGAAAGAACCCTTTCCCACCCCAGAATAATGGCTGACTGGGTTCCAGTATAGTACCTTTGATTACAATTACACAGCCACAAAATGTGGTTCAGCTGCATCAAGCAAGAAATGGACGGAGGAAAAAAACGTAGATCATCTGTGACACCCAGACAACCATTAATGTTGTATCAAGACAAAACATATTTTCTCAGAACACAATACATGCTAAACGTATCTATATTAAAACTAGCACAATGTCAATAAAAACACAGATCATAAAAGGTGGCTAAAAAAAATGTGATCCAAAATGTAACAAAAATTTATTATTTTCCAAAAATCTCCACTTCTTTCAGATATAATCAAAGATGCAATCTTTGAACAAATCCTCAAAGAGCAGGTGGTAAAATAAGGCTGCCTTACTTCAAGCAAATCAGTACAACAAAAAATCAAAATATGTTCTAGGATAACTTCAACTCATTACATGGAATGCATACAGTTGGCTCTTCTCCTTTCAAAATAAGAGGTGTGAGTCATAGTATGATTATAAATACAAGTGGCTGATGTGTAGTTGAGAGATAGTCTCTTTTCTTCTAGTAGTATGGGGACAGGAAATACAATTATTCAGTTTGGGAAATAATTTATGCAACTTGTTGTGGGGACTTTTGTCTTGCTACAGCTGCCAGAGCTCTAAAAGATATTTATTCAGATGTGGTTTTAGATCTGAGAAGTGTATCACTGTATGTCTTGCAAAATAAAATAAAAATTTACCCCTACAAAACCTATGGTCTAACATGTCATACACCATTGTCCAATTTCTTACCAAAACTCTGGAAGTTTAGCTAACTCTAAACCCACATTGCTAATGAAAGCATGCAAAATGAAAAAATCTTTCAGAGGTCGGTTGTTTGGTTTGTTTTTGTTTTCAAAATGACTTCAATAATGCTTCAAAACTTCAATAATAGCCACAGCTTCAATAATTTTGTTACTACATCATTTAAATGCTAAAATAATCAGCAGTGGCTGCCTGAGGCTGAAGCAGGAATTTTAGTGTTGCTGTAGATTGGGTTCACTACAAGGAATTGATCTGGATGACCAGTATGCCAAATTGTACCGAAAACAAGAATACAATTTTTATATAATTATATATATATAGAGAGAGAGAGAGAGATGTGTTTGTGTGTGTGTGTGTGTGTGTGTGTGTGTGTGTGTGTGTGTGTGTGTGTGTGTGTGTGTGTGTGTGTGTATGTGTGTGAGTGTGTGTGTTTATGTTAACTATGGTGATATGCTCCTGTTTCTAGGGGTTTCCCACCGGACTGATCACACCTAGCATAAAGAACTGAATCCGACCCAAAATGGGCCTTATGCTCTGAAGTGGGTTTCTTGCTAAAGGAACATTTTCTTCTTCTTCTCTTCCTTTCTTAGTATGCAAACAGCTTTAAAGTTTAAAGGGTTTTGTTTACTCACAGGCTGTAAAAGCACACAACATACTAGATCTAGCTCATCAAAAAGAGAGTGTTACTCTCTGGTGCAGCTACATATATATATATAATATCTATTTTTCCCCCTTCATTGACAGCTTTCATTATCTCTCTTTATAAAAACTGTCAAAATTCAGCTTAAGTACACAGGCAGCAAGTCACTATTAAATAGTAGTATTTTCAAGATATATATTATACAAAGACAATGCACTCATCCTTCTTACAGCCTGTATTAAAAAACAAACAACAAAAAAAGGTCTGGACAGATAGCCCTTTAAGTTAAATCAGTCTCCACTGTCTACATCTTCTTCACCGACAACAGCAGGAACACCACACAGACCATGAAGTGTCATCAGACAGGAGACACGTCATAATTATGCTCTGCATGAGTTTGCTTCCCCTACTATCAGCTTTGATTTTTCACTCAGACTGTCAGAGCTAAGACACTATGTACAATAATATGCTTTCTTCACTTGATCAGCCATGAGTTAGCGAAGTCAAAGACATCAATCTACGATTTAACATTTGTGCTTGCAGTCAGCCACAGAGCAAGAATTTGTATGAATGGAAGCAATTCTTGCTTTTTCTCACATTCTGGATACCTTGGTATACAGAATAATATCAGCTATTACTACAATATTATGCAGTAACTAATATATCTTAGATTTTTACTGTAATTTACAAATATTCTGTAATGTTCTTCTGTAATCTGTGTGTGTTTCAAAAAAGCAGGAGAGGTTATTCAAGGCTGAATACCTGTGCTTACAGTCAAAATCAACCCCTCTGATTTCTTCTGTTTTGCTTGTTGTTGTTGTTGTTGTTGTTGTTGTTGTTGTTGTTGTTGTTTTGTGTGTGTGTGTGTGTGTGTGTGTGTGTGTGTGTGTGTGTGTGTGTGTGTGTGTGTGTGTGTGTGTGTGTGTGTGAACCCTAACATTTTTATGGGGGGGGGGGGAGGGGCCAAAAAGCAAAAACAAAACAGCAAGTTATGTGTTTGGGAGAAATCTGTTCAAACTTAATAGATCTCTGGAAACAAAAACAAAACAAAAACAAAAAACTCTTCTCCTACTTACCTTTAGTTAGAACCTAATCGATTTCTTGGCCTTAGGTTACCAAGAGCACAGGTATGTTTTAATTGGCCCATACTGGCAAATAGTTTCAGTTTTAGGTTTTATGGGTTTGGCTTGAAGAAACAAACAATAAAAATTTAATCATCTGAAAATTGGTATGCATACTATATAATACAACACAATGATTGAGACTGCAGCACATCAATCAAGAATGGATTCAATGATCTTTTACAAGTGATTAACCTGATAGCATGAAGATCCAGAACAGAAATTGGAATACTTAACTTTGCCTTGTCAACAGATTTATAAACCACTTTTGTAGTAAGCAAGTAGTAAAATTACACTTAATGTCTTACTTGTAGACTCTGCATCATAGAAAATAATACAATTTAGCAAAAAATACATATATTTTGCAACTCCTTTGAATGCTGACTCATGATCAATGATGGGCTTCACTGTCCACAGACGTTCTTCTGTCAGAGCTGTGTGCAGTTTTCAGAATCTGCATTTCAACAGAACTGTTAGAGCCAAGCAAAGCTTTCTCGCTGTCAGATGTCACAGTCCTTTTGTGACCCCTCCCTCTCCCCTCCCTGGAAGACCTCACACTGTCTGGGTTGTTTGCGGTACCAGTCTTGCTGACAAGGTCAGTTTCAGCTCTGTTTTGCTGATCAATGGAAATACCTGTGGTCAGTGCAGTATCAAAAGCAGCTTCATTTTTAGATTTTACTGCAGTCTTTTTCCTCCCTGCCCCATCTTTCTTGGCCTTGGATTTCTTGCTTGGATTCAGAGGCTTCAGTCTGCCATGAGCTTTTGGTAAAGTGGATGGGGCAGAATTCTGAACTGATGAACGTTCTGTGCACTTCATATCACATTTGTCCTGCTGCTTGTCACTGTTGAAGCACTGAACAGTTTGAAAGGCACTGCTGTTACTGGACGGATCTTCTCTTTGAGTTGGATTTGCTTTGGAATGCCTTTGTTGAGTTTCTGAGATACCTGGCTCTGAAATCACATGGGTACTGTCAGAGTTGTAGACATCAATCTGGTCATGCTGTTGTGAACTTTCCACAAGTCTCTGTATTTGTTTTCCTCTCGAAGAACCCACAGTGCCACTGAGCTCAAGCCCAGAGTCCACACCAAGGGTGCCAGCAAAATCACCAACACAAGTGGACGTCCCTCTCTTCTTTTGCTCTTTGCTATGCAGATCTGGCAAAGAAGTGGTCTCAAGTGCTCCCTTTATATGACGTGCTGACAGAGGCTGGGAAGACCCAACTTCTGTGCTGGAGTCATAGTCACTGGTATCACCAGGCTGCTGAGCACTGATATTTTGGTCACCGATATCCAGCTGACGTCCCTTCAGTGTGTGTTCCCTGGGTTCAACATCAGTTTTACCTTCATCAGACACATCACTGTGCGGAGTCTCAATGTGAATGCCATCTGAGGTAGCAAACAGGACAGGAACATTAAAAAACAGCAGGTTAGGTGGTTCTATTCTTGACTGATTGCGATCTTTCGAATTTGAAGGAGCTGGTGGTGGTAATTCTTTGACTGATACAGATTTTGATGTTGGACTGACTTTTACTTGAATGTCTAGAACAGAATTGTTTCTATGGCAAATCACACAGTCTTTACAACACTGCCAGAGATCTTTTTTCCAGATAAATGTAGCACATGGAAATACAGCGGAGAAAGAGAATCTCATCCAGATAAAGGCCACATCAACACCCCAGGGGTAATCCACACTGAAGCCAAGCTCACTGCTGAATCTATACTGCTGAATGTAGGTTGTGATCACATATGGAATCTCAAGAATGAACCAAAGCAAACATAGCACACCAACATATTTTACTGTCAGCATTTCTTGCCACAACCTTGGCTCTTCCATCAACTGATCAGTATAATGGTTCTGAGTCATGACTGTTTTTACCTCATGCTGTTGTTTGTAATTCAAATGAAATATGAGAATAAACATAATGATGATGATGACTGCCGGTGCCAAAAAGCACAATACTGTGGCCAAACTGATAAATGCAAGAGGTGTTTCATCAGACACTGAGCAAGTGTGTAGTTTAGGACGGAATGTCATCTCCACAGTGTTGAAGAAGAATGGAATGCTGAAAGCTAAGGACTGGATCCATGTAAAAATAATCACAAAAGCGACACGGGCAGGCGAAATCAAGGAATCATATTTATGTAAATATTTGACAGCTAGGAATCGGTCACAGGCCAGGACAGTGAGCAGCAGGACGGTTTCCACAAGAACCAGGTTCATGACAAAGGCATGCCATTTGCAAAGAGCATCACCAAATCCCCAGTCAACTGCTGCTAGGGATCCCATCACAAGTGACATGTTCAGGAAACAGTCCCCAAGACACACGGCCACCAAGTTCATAACGATGATGCTCTGAATGTTAAGGCGGATCTTCCTGCTCTGGAAAATGGCATACAGCAGGAAGATGTTGGACACACTGGACACCAACATGATAAGCGCCAGAAACACCATCCGTGGCGGTCGGCTGTCATCATCTGTGTCACTCCCAGTCGAAGAATTTCCTTCGCTCACCATTGCTGACACTTCGTCAGCCTGCAGTAAAACAAGTCATTCTTTTTTACGCTGCGAAGGTCCACACACGACAACACGTCGCAATTTTAGCAGACATTTCTTCTCCAAACGGGCAGCCATGGTCGGTTTCTCCTACTACAAATGCTGTATGCGCCACCAATCTACGAAACTGGTCTTGTACTGAAGGAAGCGTACGGAGGCGGGGGGCACAAATGCCAATACCTGTCTCTACTGCAATGTTCTACCCGAGTCTACCCGTGAATCGATTTCTTCCCACCCGCACTGTGAACATCGCGATCTGTCCGCACAAGACCTGCACGCGATGTCTCTGGTTGACCCAGTTTCGTGACTCCAACAAGCAGTATTGGCTGAGGTCCCTTTCACGTCAGAACTGCTATTGCGAAGTGCCATTGACATACAAGTATGATGTTTACACACTACTAGTGTATAATAAAAACAGCGTGTTCAGTCACGCCTTTCCGACATGGCTTGTTGTCGTCTGCCAAACCGGAAATTATTAGCTCATGATCAACCAATCAGACAGCACATTTAGTCTGCAGGGGAGTTAATGTAGGCTACTTTCGAAATCGAATATATTTATAGCCTGTTCCCTGGATCTATGGCCGCTAGCCAAGCGGTGCCGAATCGGGCCTTTTGAATTCAGCTACACTGGCTAAGTTAATTAAAAACACCTCTTCGTGCTCCTTTTGGTGATTGTCAGGTCGGTACCACAAAAGGGCCGGCGTGATACAAGAATAAAAAGAAACTATGAAATTTTGTCGGTAACTGAGCAGTTGTTGGGGGGCGGCGGGCCAAGGGCGGCCGCGTAGGCCTCCGCTGCATAGCACATTTGACACGGATATATACAGAGCTGGCACAGACGAGTTAATCGCCACGGAGTAAAATGCACCTCTTAGTAGCCTCAGTACAGTCTGTACACTCCTGTCACCGTCAGTGTCCGCCACAGTCATCACAGTAATTACTATACTCAGTGACATCAGTCCTACAGGCTGTTTGTCTGCCTGGCTGTACTTTGATCAGAACGGTACGTGCCGATATAGTCAATGCCGGGTGTGCCCTGTTAGTGTGTGTGTGTGTGTGTGTGTGTGTGTGTGTGTGTGTGTGTGTGTGTGTGTGTGTGTGTGTGTGTGTCAGTGTGTGTGTGTGTGTGTCAGTGTGTGTGTGTGTGTGTGTGTCAGTGTGTGTGTGTGTGTGTGTGTGTGTGTGTGTGTGTGTGTGTGTGTGTGTGTGCCGT
>OY757542.1:29804865-29807365 GCA_963584105.1 Alviniconcha strummeri
AAGTGAGCGAGCCGTGTCACGATAAGCCAGTAAACGGAGTGGCGCAACGGGTGGGTGGTTGGCGTACAGGCACTCCACTCTTCCGGTCAGCGCGTAACCGTAACATTCTGTAGCTAATGTTGGGTGGGGAGGGCTGAAATTGTTTCGATTTTAAAGTGCATTTTACGCTTAGATCATACCTACCACAATGCCCGTTCAATTTTGAAGGTATCTGCTATATAATATCTTCAGATCAAGTTATTTTGAGCTTTTTTTGTTGTTGTTGTTGTTTTTGTTTAATAGTAGCTTATGCAGCATTGACTCCTGTTCAGTTCTTGTTCAGTAGCTACACTAGATTTATCTCATGGTTTGAAAAATTAGTGAGAGGAAGACAGGATATTTTGTCTTTAGAGTTCTCTTTTTCATTCCAGCATTGTTGTTTTATATTATATCTATTTATTTATTCTGTAGGTTAGTAACATATTATGGGGTTTGTTATTATTTAAGGAGAGAAGAGTAAGGCACTTGCCGCGCTGGGGCGTTGGTCACGCTCGGCAAGCACGGCGGAGGGTTAGCGGTGTTCAGGGAGCTGAACGCAGCGCTTCCTCCACCGAGCCCTGTCGTCAGTGGGGGTCACCCTTCGCTTCCCCCAACCCCGGGGACGGACCCCGGCAGGTCACGGGGGAGCGGTGGGTGACGCAATGCGGACGTCACGGGGTGTCCCTCATTCTACAGGCAGGCTGCCATGGGACAGCTGTAGATCAGTTTGGCGGCGGCACGGAGAAGGCTCCAGCCCTCTCGCTGGTGACGCACTGCCAGGCTTTGGATGCACAGGGGGAGTCCCAGGCTGATGAGCTTATCAGACAGGGGTTTAACCTGATCTGTGCAGTTTATGCATTTGAATAATATATGGTAAAACGAAACTGGCTCACCGCATACACAGGGTGTGGGCACAAACATGACCCTCCACCAGTCCGTGTATATCCGGTGCATGATGCGTGCAAGGTGTGTCGGCACTCCAGGGAAGAAGATTCCGTCCCTGCAGGGGGAAGCCCGATCGGCCCAGTCTCTGGCTAGTGCCTGGGTGCGAAACTCCTCCCCCCACTGTCTCCACACCTGCACAGTTAACCTGGAATAAATATTACTCGAGGTCGAGGTTGACTGCCGCCGACTCGGTTCCCTGGGCCCCTCTCTTCGCTGCCCTGTCAGCCTTCTCGTTGCCGGAGAGACTGACGTGTGCTGGCACCCACTGGAGGCGTACCTCCGTACCGCGGGTGATCAGCTGGTGTGTCGTGGTCACGATCTCGCTCACCAGATCCTCCCGTGCGTTGGCAGAGTCGGATCCGATGGAGGAGAGCGCGGCCTTGGAGTCGCTACAGATGACTATGGCTGACGGCGGGGTATGAATGGCGCTCATATTTGTAGTGCCATCAGAATGGCTACTAGCTCAGCCGTGTAGACCGACACGGCTGGTAGAGAGAACGAGTGGGTCATGTTGTTGAACTCGGGAACAACAAATGCGGCACCTGCCGCGCCGTCATCCAACACAGACCCATCGGTGTAGATCTCTAAGAAGTTCTTGTAGTTCCTTTCCAGGAACTCGTTGGCTACAAACTGCGCCACAAGCGGGTTCTCCTCCTTTCTCAGGTTCCCCATGCCCACCTGGACGTTCGCTCTCTCCATCAACCAGGGAGGGTAGGGGTGAATGGGCCTCTCAGCCACCCGGGCCCCATCCACCCCCGCTCCTCGAACCAGGTCGCGGATTGAATCGCAGATGGATGAGCAGAGCCGTCCCTGGGCTGGGCCTCGAAAGGACTCTTCTACTTCCTGCACTGTTGAGTTGGACACTGTCTGACAGCGGAACTTGTACTTGGCTGCACTAAGCTGGATGTGCTGCCCCAGCGGCAGCATGACGGTGTAGATGTATAAAACCCTCTATAACCGGTCACTGCACGGCACAGACCGGAAGTTTCGCTTGCCTGTTTGGTTGTAGCCTGCTCGCGCGGCCACTCCGTTTAGGCTCGCAGCGAGCTGGCAGTCCCTGTATACACTACGCTGCCACGTGTTGCTTTATTTTGCCGTCGTGATTTGGAACATGGTGATGGTAGTTATTATCATAAAGGTACATGGTTAGTAACGGAAGGTACATAAAACTCCACCGAAGTTACATCCTCATATATACAGACTATAAGATAGTATTATTAAATATACAGACTAAAAGCCTAGTTTTCTAAACAAAGATGATAGCCATACTCCACCATCGTCACTGATTATGCCATAGGTCTCGAAAAACTGCCAGCTAACGGACAGTTTTTCGTTAGTGCTCAAACGGCAGTAAGTCTATAACAAACAACTCAGATTATACCAGGCGTTTCCCTTAAAACTGCCCACGTTGCTTACGCCTGCATAAATAAAAGCAAAATTGTTTGAAGACGGATCTTTTTTCTTCCTTTTTATCCGGGGCGGACGCGTCTCGTGTTTATGTGCGTGCTTGGACGCGATATGTTGCTTCCACGGTCTT
>OY757542.1:29809865-29834865 GCA_963584105.1 Alviniconcha strummeri
GTAGCAATAGGTATATAATCTCCATTCTGTAAGACGCATTAATTGTCAGTGTACCATGTGACCCCTAGAAGACTTATTCAGCAGGAGAACGCTACAACAACATCAACAACAAAGAAACGCATTAATTGTCAATGTACCAGCTGGCCCCTAGACTGTTCAGCAGGGGAACGCTACAACAACAACAAAGAAAAATGGTATTTCCCTTTGACTGTGTATGATTGCAAGCTACAACAACAAGACCAAAGAAAAACATTTCCCTTTGACTGTGCATGACTGAAAGCTACAACAACAACAAAGATAAACATTTCCCTTTGACTGTGTATGATTGCAAGCGGCTGCAACACCAACAACAAAGAAAATCATTTCCCTTTGACTGTGTATGATTGCAGAGCTCGACCATCCGATACTGCTGCGTGGGTCCCGCTCCCTTCGACGACATCGGAGACATTCCCTACCACGACGGGGCCGCCGGCCACAAAGAACCCAGGACCCCCGAAGTAAGGCCCCAGCACCTGCCGGTGTGGGCCCCCAGCACACCGTCGGCCGGCCTGCCCCCCATACACCCCAGTCTCCACTCGGCGTCGGCTGCGGGCAGTCAGGTGGATGGTACTGGGAGCTCCTCCTCTTCCCGGACGCCGTCCAGATCTACTCCCACGCGGCAGAGCGGCGCTGACCTTGGCGGTCGCGTCAGTCAGCCCGGTGACCTCCGAGTCTGCCGCGGCAACCTCACGCGCGGCGCGGCCTGGGACTGCCGGGAGAACCTGAACAACCACCGCAACAACATGATCAACGACCGTAGCCAAAGTCACCGTGACTCCGCCCATGGTGACGCTCACCACAGTGTCGCTTTGGGGGACAGTCGTGACGATCTGAACAACAGCGGCGGCGGCATTTCAGGCGAACAAAACCACTGTGACAATTTTCGGGACAACGTCGACCACGTCGGTGACTTGCCCAATAACTTCAAATGCTGCGACAATTTTCGTCGTGACGACTGCGTCGACGACCTGCGCAACGACTTCTACTGTCGCCGGGAGAACGTTCGTAACAACGTCGACGACGTCAGCGGTTTACGCAGTAAATTCAGCTGTACTGACATCAATCGTGGCGACGGCCTGTGCAACAACTTCAGCTTTGGTGGCAACAGCGTTCGCGGCGACGACTTTGCTGACGACGACGAAGACAAAAGCAGCAGTGCTGGTTACTCCCCTGGCGAAGAGAAAACGAGTCCGAGTCTGCTTTGTAAAATGGCGTCCTGCGTTCAGCCCATGTGTCCTAATAAATCACCTGAGTTTTATTCTTTGGACACTTTACCGCAGTTTCCACCGTTTGGACCGCCCAAGCACGCCTGGGAGGAGAGTGCAGAGTCAAGCGTGCAGTGACAATCGGGTTACACGATACGTGCGCATCAGGTCATTCAGTTTGAAACCCTTAAACATTTTTTATTTACCCTTCTTCTGTGAGCCCTACTGTTTGAGAACTGCCTATGGTCAAAAGTGATTTACCGAAAATATGTTCAAACACTGAAATATTGATTTATCCGGAAAAAAATAGTAGAGTAACAGTAGGGAATTAATAGAAAGAAATGTTTGTACAATGCGAACCTCTCACATAGAAATAGAGTTCGGTGCCCTTTACAGAATTTAATTAAAATATAAACTACATCCACGTTGAAACACCACAAACAAAAAACGACAGTTACGATGACTAGCACAGAAACCCAAAGAGCGGGGGGGGGGGGGGGGGGGGGGGGGAGTTTGTTTGCAGTAGTAGGTTTTAAACAGTGAGTCCTCCATGCGGTTTTAAATGTAGTGGTTGACTGAACCCCTTCACTGCAAGCCCAGCCTGTAAAATTTCCGGGCTGAAAGATGCACGGACGCGCCTGCAAACAGTATATTTTCCGGTCCTGTGACTTACAATCCTATGCGTTTTAGTGAAAATCCTTTCACATGCCAGTGCGAAAAAGAAGACAAAAATGTTTAAGGGTTTCAAATGTCCCAATTTTATTGGTTGTTTTCAAGTGACATCGTATCAGTGACGGGGTTAATTTCACGAAGCAGACAATTCCAGACAGAAAGAGCAGCATAGGAAAAAAAGAGCGGTGCCCAAATGCTGTGGTCTTAACGTGTCGAATGCGTGCAGTTCTTCAGTCAGAGGAGAAGCCCTGGAGGTATCTTTAGACCCCAATATATAAAAATCGGATATGGTGACTCACACTTTATATATATATATTTTTTTACTGCATATTGTTATGAAAGTCTGTGTTCATATATGCTGGAAGGACGTGGCCCACGATTTTTTTTTTATTGATTTTTTTTAATCTAGATAATCTTGACGAGTCATAGATCATTTTGGAGCGTATATAGTGCTCAAAATTGTTCCGCTCAAATGCACACTAACTTGCTTTCTTTTCTTTTCCACTACCAACCCCATCATTAACATTCGAGTCATGCATTTGTAGGGTGGGTGTGTGTGTGTGTGTGTGTGTGTGTGTGTGTGTGTGTGTGTGTGTGTGTGTGTGTGTGTGTGTGTGTGTGTGTGTGTGTGTGTGTGTGTGTGTGTGATGAATGATGCGTACATCTGTAGGCCTTTGTAAGCGCCCCGGGCTATTAGACTGAGATGGGGCGCCATAAAGAATCTATATTCTTTCTTCTCGCCTCACCCGCCTTTTTTTCACAGTCCTCCGGCGAATATAAAAGCAAATTGGCATAATCATTGAGTCATCATAGTTCAGGAGCTGTGTGAGAGTCGAGGTGGACGTCCTGGGCTGTCCGTCCTAACGAGCCTTCTGGTTTCCGTGGATGTAAAGATTTATTGAACCGTGCTTCAGCATTGGTCACAACTTGTCCCTAATATGTCAACTGACATCTGAGGACATTAAGCATCAACTCATCATCATCATTGAGTCATGGTGACGGAACTGTGTAAGCTTGAAGTCTGTGAAGGAAACGTGCTCTGGACAATACCAAGATGTGCGGTGGGCGAGGGTGAACTAACAAGTGGAAGTAATGGGAATCTCGCACCGTGTCACCGGTTACTGAACTGGTTCATCTCCTTTGTTTGCCCTGCACTGCCGCATACTAGCCATTGCCAACGGTATCTGTTTGTTCTAGTATTTGATCAGCTATACTGGCCTAGGCCTGCATGTCGCGTATCATTCTCTGTGCGGACTGCCGGGCTTATACGATACACGGCTGATGGCCACACAGAGTAAAAGTCAATGATATCGGCTTTCCATTACTGCTTTAATTCAAACCCAGGCTGGCGCAGAAAACACGAATACACTCTGTGTCAGTTTAAATAACCCCTTAGTCCGACAGCAAAAGCTGTTTGCAATGGCGGTGAAAATCATGTCGCGGTCTCGTAGCATTCATTGCGGCCGTCTGACACCGAGTTTTAAATGACGGGCCTTGTGTTAGCCTGCAGAGACTCAGTGAGGAGGAACTATTAAAAAAAGTGTAACTAAGTTATTCGGGTCATGTCCTATTTGTAGTGTCATATTTGCTTTCAAGTCCAGTTTTTCATTTATTTATTTATTCTCCGCACTTTTCGGTCGTACTTGGCTGTTTGGAATGCCGCCCTACAGCCTTGTCAGTGCCGTTTTCGCTGTTAGACTCTGCAGTTTAATTTTCAAATGGCCCGTGTGACAGTGTGTGTGTGTGTGTGTGTGTGTGTGTGTGTGTGTGTGTGTGTGTGTGTGTGTGTGTGTGTGTGTGTGTGTGTGTGTGTGTGAGTGCCGGTGTGAATGTAGTGTCACATGAGTCATCTGATACGGAGTGTTGGCTCAGTCTTAATTCGCCATTGCATTTTAAACAACGTCCATCAAAAGCGGCGGGTGAACTACCAGTTCGGGGCTGACTGATGCATAAATGTGCGGTCGAGAAGTACAGCCACAAGGTTGACAGGCTTTCCAAACAGCGGCAAGCACGGCAACCCAAAACTGAAAGAATGGCCCGCAATGCGGGAAATCCGCAGTGAAACTATAACGAGGGAAAAAAATTGAACACTAAAATAGAAAATTACTACGATTCAGTATATTTGTGACGGTAACTTTTGTACCCAGTCACTTTGGAGATCCATCTGTTAGCGCAACACACACGCTGGCATTGACGCAGATGTCCCCAAAAGCTGTACGACCACGCCCTGTTGCAGACGACACGCCTTTATTGCTCCCGGTGTGACCTCCCTTGTACCTGCGTCATCTCCACTAAAAAGAGCTGTCTTCCTAAGTTCCTGCTGCTTTCACTTAAAAAGTAATCGTTTTCACGTTGCCGACGTTGGAGGTATGTTACAATGCTCTCTAGTTAGCAGTAGAGTATTTTATGTGTATACGTTGCATTATGTAGTTTGCGAAAACTTCAGAAGCAGTGGTTGCACTGAATCTCGAGTTTCCGGTAAACATGTGGCTTTAGATGCAGGGCATGGCAGGTTAGATTCTGGATGTGATTTTTGTCGTGTTTTACTAACTGCAACAACCTAACGGTCTCTGCCATGTCATTAGGCACGAAAACGCTACCTGTCGACATCTTCAATGGTATTCTTTTTCAGTTCTTGTCGTTTACTTCGTCGAGTTGACTGTCGTCTGCAGCCGCGACCATTTTGGAACTCCTGTTGGAAGGGAGCGTTCTTCCTATTTTAGTCTGTTTCTGGTTCATTCGTGAACGCGATGTCTCCACGTGTACATGAAAGCGCAAAACTTATGGACATCCTGAATGGTCTTCTTATTGTTTACTTCGTCGAATTACAGTAGATCTACCCGTTTATCTGCGGCGTGGGCCATTTCGAACTCATATTCTTGATCTTGATCTTGAAATGTAGACTGCTTCATCCAGTAGTGCTGTTTGACTTCCATATTTACTACATTTAGTGCCCGGGGAACCCTCCAAAGAGTACACTGTGGTTTTCTTTGGTCAGAACAGTTACTGAGGAAGTTTATAACATTTTATTATTTTTTATTTTTTATTATTTAAATGGATAATGATTCAAGCAAGATGTCGATTTCATCAGCTCTTCCACAGAAATGGAAATCACGGAAGCTTTTTCCATGATGTGGATGTTGCCAGTGACATATATATATATATATATATATAGAGAGAGAGAGAGAGAGAGAGAGAGAGAGAGAGAGAGAGAGAGAGAGAAATAATGGTTGCATTTTTTTTTATGTTGATGTTACAGCAGCTGAGTAAAAAAAAATATTAAAAAAGGGGGTGGGCGTCTACAGACAAATGTTCCGTAGGTTCCATATCAACATGTGAACTTGCAATTGCTGATGTGAGAGTCCAGAGTGCTAACCATTAGACCACAGAGCTATCTGAGAAACAGGGCTGCTGTTAACTTTGTGTCACCTTGCCTTTACTTCCCAAAGCAACTTGTTTAGCTTCAGTTACCTGTATACGGCTGTAGCACTGTTGAGTTTATTAGTAAAAGAGATGTTACCCATACTATAGGTACATAGGACCCACATTTCCCAAGGGCAAAGACTCTTCACACTAAGTTTCATCTCAGTTCAATGGGTTGAGCAACAATTTATTTACGGTGTTTGACACAGACACTCTTCTTTATTTACAAATAAGATAAATATGTAAAGATATTATATATATATATTAAACTTTTAAAGTTAAACTGTAGGTATATATTTTCATTTCAAATGTGACTGTCTTTAATAAATCATTGGTTTGGGGTCAGCAGGTGATACAAACTACAGTGGAGCTCTTAAGATGATGTCAGTTGACCCCAGCATGCCACAGCTGAAGACAAGGCCACCTGTGGACTAACCTAGGTCAGGCTGCCTGGATGGGGACGAGAGTGCTGACCAAGGCACTGCTGCTGTGCATTGCTGTCACCCTGTGTGTTGTTTTCCTTCTGGCTCTGGCTCCCATGCATGATGCTGTTTGCTTGTGCAGGTATGGTGTTTGTACATTCATCTGGCTACTATGTACTAGTACTAGTACTACATCACTGTTATATTATAGCCTATAATTGTATAGCCTATAGCACTTTAGCCTATATCTGGATCAGTTCACAACTTTCCACTCACAAAGTGTTTGAGGGGCATCAAACTGCGGAAGTTATTTTTGATGACATTGGTGTTGACAGTGACACAGATGCATACACAGAAGGAGAAAAGAAAAGAAAAGAAAAACGTTCCACGTTTTTGATGCTGTTGTTTTGCAGCAGCTGAAATAAAAGATTTAAAAAAAAAATATTATGTTCTACCAACTACCAAGATTTAAAATAAGAAGGCTGCACAGTTTCAATGATGTTGGTGTTTCAGCATCTACATTGAAAATAAAAATTTAAAAAGGTGAAAACTAAATTGGTTCCACCTAAGATTTGAACTCAGATGACTGGCATAAGATTAAGAGAACAGAATAGTAAACACTACACCATGGAGCCACCTGACAACCACGGATGCAGTTAAGCTAATACCTAACAGACTCATTCTGTTCTTTTACACACAGAGAATCATTTATTCGTTTCAACAATCTTTAGCATTAGAGTGAATTGGCAAAAGAGGTGTTACTCATACTATTATACCATAGCCATATACAACCCTTGTGTCCCAGGGAAAGGGAATTTCATGCGAAGTTTCATCTCAGCAAGTGTGGTGGGTTGAGTGCCAAATCGTGGTGTTGATGCTGACAGACAGACAGACAACAACTCTGTTTATGAGATACAGATTAATATTTCACACACATGCCTGCAGGCATGCACACACACACACACACACACACACACACACACACACACACACACACACACACACACACACATGTGCACGCACACCACATCTTCATCAATAAAGTGGCCACAATCAGTCTTTGAAAAATGCTTGTTGATTGTACTGCCACTTAAAGGATTTGTTTCTTTATAAACCGACATAATCCAGCTTTTGTAATCCAGCTGTCAAAAGTATGAGTATTGCTGGTAGTGTTATATACTGTTAATACCACCTTCTCCTAACTTGAACAGTGTTTTAGCATGCTCACTAGTCATATATATATAATGCTAGACTGTTAAATGTCTACCTCATTGCAGTCAGCCACATCCAAATCAAGGGAAGCAACCACTGGAGAGGGACACCGAAGCTTCCCCAAAGCATGTGGCTGCAAAGGGAGACAGTCACAAGTTGGCAGTGTTGGTGCCCTTCCGAGATCGCTTTGAGGAGCTGATGGAATTTGTGCCATACCTATCACAGTTTTTGCAGCAGCAGGACAAGCTCTACAAGATCTTTGTGCTGAATCAGGTGGACAACTACAGGTATTTCAGAGAAAACTTTCATTTTTTAGTTGAAGAGTGACCCTGCATTCCCCAGAAGTGTTTGTCACTTGGGGTGGGGCAAAAATACCAGTATACAAAAATACCCATTTGATTACACCAGTCTGCAGTGCTGGTGCTGTTAATTGTGGCTACATGATTTTTGGAGGTAGTCACCCAGTTGAAGGGTGCGCTTTTTGGAACAGGTCTTTGGCGCCAGATTCCCAAAGGGAAAGAATTGACTTATCAGTGATGAAAGCTCAAGATGAAGTGTCTAGACATCACAGAAAGTATTGGGGGAAACTTCTGAAAATGTGGCAGGGTGCATATAAATGTATCTTTAGTTCCATGTATTTGGAGCTATGCTGTCTTGAACTGAGTTAAATTGTGTATAAGATTAGTGTGCCGTAGTGCCAAAATCAGACGTGCATTTTATTTCAACTTCAAGGATTAACTGGTTAAACAAGGGTCTGCACCCAACCACAAGAGGATACCTTTCAACAAACAAACAGGCACTTAATACCATTGCCCCCACCACCAACCACCACCACCAAATAATACCATTCTGATATTTGAATAGAGAAAAAGGTTTCTAATTTGACATATGAAATCTTTGGACGTTCATGTTTCTTGATTTATAATTTCAACACTATCACTCTAGCATGGGATATTTCTTTGTATAAACTATATAGCTGTCATAATGGAAAAATTGGTTGACTGTATGCTGACCTGTGCAATTAAATAGTGAATAGCTGTCATAATGGAAAAAATTATTGACTATGCTGACCTCTGTCCTGACCTGTGCAATTCAATAGCTGTCATAATGGAAAAATTTATTGACTGTATGCTGACCTCTCTGTCCTGACTTGTGTAATGCAGGTTTAACCGTGCCTCCCTGATCAATGTGGGGTTCCTGGAGTCCAGAGGAGAGTGTGACCACGTGGCCATGCATGATGTTGACCTACTTCCAGTCAATCCTGACTTGCATTATGTGTTTCCGGAGAACGGCCCCTTCCATCTGGCTGCCCCCCACCTTCACCCCTTGTACCACTACAAAACGTTTGTGGGTGGAATCCTCCTGGTCAGAAATGAGCACTTTGAACTGGTACTTTTTTCTTCTTCTTTTTTTGTTTTGTTTTTTTGTCATCTGTTAAAAGAAACCACCCTCATGAGAAACCCCCTTTTGTTTTTAGGTTTTTGTTCCAATGGTCCTTTGGGAATTCTTCTGGTCATGGTTCCTATTGCTCCTCTCTTTTTTACTTCTTTTAATAAAAAAATTATATTATTTTTAAACTGTGGTATTAAACTGGTATCAAACACCAATTCTTTCCCCTTGTTGACTCAGCATCCCCTCCTCCACCCCACCCCTATTATACTGCTGTGTAGTAATAACTTACATTCCATGTATGACATCTGATTTACTTTTTGTAAGTGACAGGCAAGAACAATATCAGATGATGTGTGCCGGGAAATGGTGATTTTAGATGTCACCATGGCAAAGTAGACAGTGTGCTGCTGTGTACCAGAACAGTAGCTTTGGGCTGAACCTGTTGGGCTTTTTATGGTATTTTCTCTGGCCATACAACAAGTGGTGTGTGGTGTTTTATTTCATTGTGGCATTCCTTCAGCTGAACATGTTTGATGTTTTTTTTCATTCTGGCTTTCCTTCAGCTGATGTGTTTGATGTTCTGTTTCATACTGGCTTTCCTTCAGCTGATGTGTTTGATGTTCTGTTTCATTCTGTCATTCCTTCAGCTGAATGCATTTGATGTTTTGTTTCATACTGGCATTCCTTCAACTGATGTATTTGATGTTCTGTTTCATACTGGCTTTCCTTCAGCTGATGTATTTGATGTTCTGTTTCATTCTGGCTTTCCTTCAGCTGAATGCGTTTGATGTTTTGTTTCATTGTGGCTTTCCTTCAGCTGAACGGCCTGTCCAACCGTTACTGGGGATGGGGCCGAGAGGATGACGAGTTCTATGTGCGCATGAAGAAAGCCCAGCTGCAGGTACTGTGACCATCTTTGGTTCCAATATTCAAATATGGTTTGAATAATCTTCTGGCCTCTGCTCCCACTCACAGATATCAACCTGCTTGGGCCTTGTGCTTTTTTAGCTTGGAATGTGGATCTGTTCTGATGAGCATGCCTTACATGTTTTTGACAAGTAACATGTTAAATGGAAAAGTAGTATGTTAAATGTGGATACTGATGTAAATTTTTAATTGCCTTTTCTGTTCTTGTCCCAGGTTGAGACTTGAGTGAAATTTTATAGAAGAGTTTTGAATGTGTTTTGACGTGCTACATTCACCCTGGCATAACCATCCTGGTTGACTGGGCATTAAAAAACAAGTTACTTACAGCTACCTTTTTGGTTTATTCTGAGACAAGCCTTTGCAGTTGACAGGACATTAAAACTGTATGATTTAAGTAACTGTATTTTGTCCATTTTCTGATGTTGGTCTCCTTGTGTTCATGTAGTTTTTGTTTTCTTCTTTCAAACTGCTTCCAAAGCTGATGATGTTGTTGAGATCAGATTCCTTGTGAGGTTGTTATTAACATTGACATAATGGTACTGTTGGTATTACTGTAAACTTGTAGGAGTGGGATAATTATTGTAACAAGTCAAATGATAATTTTACACTGTGATGTTACCTGTGTTAAAATGCTGCCTTCAACAGATCAGCCGACCAGGGAACTTGACAACAGGATTCAAGTCCTTCCGACATATTCATGACAGGCGAAAACGCCCAAGAGACAACTATCGGTACTTTGATCAAAGAGAGGTATGCTTGATTAAGATTTGTGAACATTCTTTTGCAACCCAAATCATAACTAGTGAGTTTGGATATGATTTCTAAATCTCTTTAGCCAGTGTTGCGAATACATTTTTGGCAGTCAGTAAGATCTTTGCTAGTTTGTTATTCACGTGGGGAAAAAGTGGGCATGTATTCATCAGTGCTGGGCCAGCCAGCTGTTGAAAAAACTGCAACATCTGGATTATTCTGGCCTCGATAAATGTGATGTCTGTCTAGCTTTGTATGATGATAGTACTGGTGAACTTGATAAACCTTATACCCACCCACACCAGTTTTGATGATGACCACTTGAGGTTATTTATAGAGCCTCAAGTGTTTGAAACAGAACTATGTTTCTTGGAAGATTTTCAGTCAGTCTGCATTAGTTCCTCTTGTTTCTTTATTTTACAACTGGAAGTTGACTGCCCTTAAAGGTTATGACAGCTTCAAATGTTTGAAACTGAGAGTTTTGCTGCTCAGGAGATTTTCAGTCTGACTGAGTTAGCTCCTCTGCTTCTTTGTTTCACAACTGGAACGTTGACCTTACTTAAGGTTACTGCAGCTTCAAGTGTTTGAAACTGAGAGCTGCATTGCTCAGGAGATTTTCAGTCAGTCAGCTGGAGTGTGGCAATGTGGTAAGCACACTCCAAGCGTTTACTATCAGCCAACTCCATTCACATCTCTGCCACAGGTTGGTATGCCATAGCCTCAGAAACTGACAGCTAAGAGTCTGCTTTCCATCAGTGCATGAAAGAAAGAGAACCCTGGAGTGGCTGGGGTGGAACCACTCGCTGCAGAGATGTGAAGGGGGATTGACTGGTCGGTAATGCTTGGTGTGACTTGCAAGTATAGTGACAGTTTTGTAAGGTTGTCGAGCTGGTTTACAAATTGTGACGAGGTGACCAGGTCTAACCAGTTCACAGGTATGACCAGTCCACACTTGTGCGTGCAGAAAACCAAGCGCCTTGACCGAGAGACGGGAGTGACAACAGTGAAGTACAGCTTAGACAGCCAGCGGGAGCTGCACATTGATGGCTTTCCCGTCACCATCCTGAACATTGTGCTAGAGTGTGACATAAGGACTACTCCGTGGTGCCTTCGCCCTGAGGATCACCAGTGGTACCTTAACCAGTCCAAACCAAAACCCCACTGACAGAGGCAGTGGTGATGTGTCTTGCAGAGAAAGTGTGATGCGATATGGTCTCCCTTGCTTCAGGCATTGTGGGTTGACTGGATGTAAAGGTGATTTAGCTCTTGATCCAGACCTCTGTGGGTTGCGTGGTAATCTGTTGGGTCCTCAGTGGGGACATGCTGTCTGTGCCTTGGATTCCGGGCCTGTCCGTGTGCAGGTGTCTGGTTCACTGTGAACCTGCATTGCTTCAACAGTGTTGAAGAACGTGTTCATGGATCCTCCCCTACAGGAACGTTCAGCTGTGTGGGATGTCTTCAGGAGGTGATGTAGGTGGCTATAACCTAGTCTGCCGTGGCCACCTCTCAGTCAGAAGAGGGCGGTTTGCTCGTTGCCACAAGACACTGGTGCCAGACTAAACTCTTAAGCACTGGTTTACAACATCCTTCCTCCAACCACTGCCATAACTGGTTATACCATAGGTCTCGGGGAAACTGTCAGCTAACAGACAGTTTTTCCTTGGTGCTGCAGTAAGTTTGTAACAGACAATTCAAATTATCTCAGGCTAGTGATGCTGCCAGTTTGTCCACCACAGTTTATTCACTGGCAGGCTGGCTTATTCGCAGCTAACTGCAATATCTGGAGGCTGTCCACCACCTGTGGACACCTGTCCACCACTGTTTATTTATTCACTGGCAAGCCAGTTTACTTGCAGCTAACTGCAATATTTGGAGGCTGTTACTATCCACCACCTGTGGACACCTGTCCACCACTGTTTATTTATTCACTGGCAAGCCAGTTTACTTGCAGCTAACTGCAATATCTGGAGGCTGTTACTATCCACCACCTGCGGACGCCTCTGTCCGCCACTGTTTATTTATTTGCTGGTAAGCCAGATTACTTGCAGCTAACTGCAATATCTGGAGGCTGTTACTATCCACCACCTGCGGATGCTTCTGTCTGCCACTGTTTATTCACTGGCAAACTGGCTTGTTCGCAGCTAACCGCAGTATTTGGAGACTGACTATTCACCATATGTAGACACTTCTGGTTTGGGATAGTCACCTCACTGAAGATCCTAAACACGCGTGTGAAGAAGTTTGGCCTGCCTAGGAAATAAAAGTGGTTATTTGATGTCTGCAACTGGAATTGGTGCCATGTGGTCCTTGGCAATGGCAGACACCAGGGACAGTCTGAAGGAGAGAGCAGCATGAAAGAGAAGTTCTCTCGGTCAGCCTTTATAAACCTGTGATATGTTGACTCCCCAGGTGGGAAGACGTTACAGTGTACATTTTTACCCAACCATTCAGCCAGCAAACCTTTCCGTTGTGGAGGAGGTGTTTCTGTTTGCTGGTTTGAAGTCGGTTTTTACAACTGTGTTCATACTGGGAGGAGAAAATACCAAGACTGCATGTGTTTGGTGTGACTGTATGGCCATGAGAGAAAGCTCTGCTCCACTGACGTATGGTCTGATAAAAGTGAGGCATGGCTCATGTGTTTAAAAGATTGATCAGAACAATTTTCTGTCTCACTTGTAGTTGTACAATCAGCCTGCTCCTTCCAGTGATGGAGATTTGGCCAGAAGGAAAGGATTCTAAACTGCCAGAGGAAACTGGCAGTTGAAAGAGTGATGCGTCACGTCCGCGCATTCTGACTGGCTAACTGCATCTGTCACTTAGTGACACGTTAATTGTGTAGCAGGTGTGAGCAAATGTGTTTGCATGCATATATTATGTGTCTAAAATGTATCCTGCTGTTTTCAAATCAAAGACCAGGTCTTCAGTAAAAGAAGTGCTGATCCAGTCATGTGATTGTGAAATGTTTAAAATGATCTGAAAAGTATTATTATTATGTTTTGAAAAATACACTGCTGGCTCAGCGTTACAATTACAGCAGGTTTTACTGTGAGAGTCATGAAAGAGAGATGGTGCTAGTTGGGGGGGGGGGGGGGGGGGGGCGGGGGTCGATGTGTCATCAGATATGGGAATCTTCAGCCAATATTTTGTGTATTTTCATCAGAGTAAAAAAATAAAAATAAAATCCAACTGTGAAGGTCACTGGTATGTTTCAAAGGAGGGTGGGAAGGTAGTCTATTATGGATCAACTGAATGAACATTAGTGGATGCTTTGCAGCTACATTATAGTCCTGGTTGTTGATCTTTTAGTCAAATGTTGATTTTTGTAGCCACTCATGATGAGATTTGAGAAATTAAATGTTGATTTTTGTAGCATTCATTATGAAATTTGAGGAGTTAAATGTTGATTTTTGTATCCAGTGAAGGTGACAGTTGATGATTTAAATGTGGCTATTTGTAGCCAGTGGTGATGAGATCTGAGGAGTTAAATTTAGATTTTTGTAGCCAATGGTGATGAGATCTGAGGAGTTATGTGTTGATTTGTGTAGCCAATCGTGATGAGATTCGAGGAGTTAATGTTGATTTTTGTAGCCAATCGTGATGAGATTTGAGGAGTTAATGTCGATTTTTGTAGCCGCTCATGATGAGATTTGAGGCGTTAAACGTTGATTCTTGTAGCCAGTGGTTGTTATTGCCAAAAGCTCTGGCATTGACGATGTTATCCCTGAGGTGGCTTTGACAGCTGGCTAGTCCAGTAACCTTCTGAGTCTGTTAATGTTACTCTGTTACTCACAAATCCAATTCTTCCATTTGGTACCTTTTATTTTCTGTTGCTTGCCCCAGTGGCAGTGCAGTTGACCTCTTGCTTTTACTTTTAGCCAGGTAGCACCACCCGCATGGACAGGCTTAGTGAACAGCATGGGAACTTGCGCTTTGAACTGCACAGACACAAGGTGCTTGATTGTTTTCAAAAACAGCACAGACACTGCTTTGTTTATGTTACAATGGTACTTGGGCAGCCTGCAGGCTAATTGTCTAAGGACAATGCACCATATATATAATTGTTCATACACACGTGCTGACTGGCTGAAGTTCATCTGTTGGTCATGGGGTGGGATGGGGGGTCAGTTACAGTGAAACTCCCAGTGAAAGACTGGGGGAGTGGGGGGGGTTACAGTGGAACCCCTGATGAAAGACTGGGAGTGGGGAGAGGTCAGTTACAGTGGAACCCCTGATGAAAGACTGGGGGTCGGAGGTTATAGTGAAACCCCTGATGAAAGATGGGGAGTGGGGAGAGGTCAGTTACAGTGGAAAGACTGGGGGGGGGGGGGGGGGGGGGTGTTACAGTGGAACCCCTGATGAGAGACTGGGGGTGGGGAGAGGTCAGTTACAGTGGAACCCCTGATGAAAGACTAGGGGTGGGAGAGGTCAGTTACTGTGGAACCCCCAATGAAAGACTGGGGGGGAAGAGGTCAGTTACAGTGGAACCCCTGATGAAAGACTGGGGGGGGGGGGGGGGGAGAGGTCAGTTATAGTGGAACCTCCAAAGAAAGACTGGGGGGGGGGGGTTACAGTGGAACCACTGATGAAAGACTGGGAGGGGGTGGGGGGTTTACAGTGGAACCCCTGATGAAAGATGGGGTGGGGAGAGGTCAGTTATAGAGGAACCCCTGATGAAAGATTGGGGGGGGGTTACAGTGGAACCCCAGATGAAAGACTGGGGGGGGGGGGGGGGGTCTGTTACACTGGTACTCTTAAAGACTGGGGGGAGGAGAGAGGTCAGTTACAGTGGACCCCCCTATGGGGCGGAGGGGGGTTCTTACAGTGGAATCCCTGATGAAGGACCACCAGGATGAGACCACGCCTGTTTTAGCCCTTTTGCTGCCATGATGTCACTTGAACATGACCAATAAAAGTGAAATTTGACATCCTAATGCCTTTTTTGCATACTTACACATGAAGGGACTTTCATCAAAAGGCACAGGTAGTAGGACCCTAAAAAATTTGCAGGTGTTTTTAGCCCAGAAATTTGACAGAGTCGGGCTGTGAAGGGGTTAACAGGACCGTGTTGTCTGCAGCCTTTTGTTCCCCCGCCTGTTTCCTTTAAGTTGTTTAACAGACCCCTGGTCATGGAGTGCCCCTCTGTCAGAAGCACCGTTGCTGGAAACATCAGGGTGCCCATAACAGAGGGGTTTGTTTCACTCTAGGCTGCTACAAGAAGTAGCATTTTGTGCCATAAAGTATTGAGATGGTATTTGGTGGCAGCGAGTCCAGAAATTCAGTCCAGCAATCTGCACGCAAGGCTACAGCAGAAGTAACAGTTGCTGCCAAAACTACTGTTGTACTTGAGAGAGCATTTGGCGATAGTGAGTGCAGTAGGGGGGATAGCAGGGATAGCTCAGTGGTTAGAGCGTCAGACTCGTGATTGAAAGGTCCTGGGTTCAAGTCCCTGCAGGAGTGGTGGGAGAATTTTCTTCTCCAGGGTCAACTTTCTGTGCTGACTCATTTCAGTATCTGTTCCACCCCTGTGTTACCGCAGTAGCACGTAGAAGATCCCGGTCATTATAGCAGAAGCACAGGTGACGAGTTACATCTAAACACTCGTGCATATGATGTATGTGGCTTTGCATAAAGTGACATGAGGCATGGTAGTAAGGTGTACAACATGCTGAGACGGCAGCAGTTTCATGTGGCACCAGTCATGTCAGTGCCGTTAAGCACACCACTTTGGTGGATATTCAGAAACGCACTGTAAAAAGCTGGTCACTCATGCAGAATCACATGCAAGCGTTGTGAGTCTGCTTGAGAGCAGAGAATAGCGCTATATATAAAAGTGATCAACAACAAAAACAATATTGTCTGGACAGCAGTCTGCAGTAAAGACTTTTCTGGGTGTCGGTGCTGCAAAAACCAAATGTCCTCAACACCAAAGTTCTTCCTTTTTAAGATAGTCTATGATTGTGATTTATATTTCTTATCTGGTGGATGTTTGGATTTTAGTTTCACCTGTGAATGTTTATCCATTTCCCATGAATTACAGGTTGGGAAATTCATGTCTTACCATTGCACCACTGCAAGCGAACGTAGAATGTTTTCCTGTGGAGGTTTTTGTGCACCATATATATATATACTCTTCATCCATTCGTACATGAACACTCATGTGAAATACCATTGTATATGGATCTGCAGAGTTGCACTCAATGTCTTTCAGGGTCAGTTTTTAGGTCATGTTTTAGTTTAGTCAGTGCGAGTGAATACATGCTTTGGGCATTTTAATGAGAAAAATGTCCTGAAACTCTGAGCTATTTTATTCATGGACCATCAGTAGGCTTACCTGGGGACTAAGTCTGATGGTGGTTGGAGTCAAGGGTGTCACTGTTACTGTTCATTTTTATACAGATTTTAAAGGTCAGTGCTGTCTCAGTTGTTAATCGTAAAATGAGAAAGTGTGTGGATGTGGGTGATTTCGTGTGTGTGTGTGTAGCAAGTTAATTCTTCCTTGGTATGAGAAACATGTTGCAAAATAAGTGACAATACCCCTAGGCACTCTTTTTCGTCTAATTTCTCCCTTCATTTGGAGACTCTTAGGTATGTCTGGCATTTTTTCTCTTGTCACAAATGCAGTTACCTCCCTTCCCATTAACACTTTCACAGTTTCCCAAGTTCGCTGTTCAGAAACGAACTCTTTCTTCTTTGGCATTGAAACTGTACTGCAAAATAGATTTCTTTGTTCATTCAAAACCAGTTCAGTATGTCAGTCAAAAAGATTTTGCTCAGTGGATGGAAGATACTTCTGGTTCAGTGGAAATGGCCTACACTAGATCTAGTGTAAGCTGTTTCCATTGAACAAGTGGTATCATCCATCCGCTAAGCTACAGCTGACAAGATGTTGAACCTAACCCACTTCCAAGTAGCACACTGGCATAATATGATGTAAAAATGTGCCCAAATCATATAGGTAAACAGGTTGTGTGTGTGCTCATGTGTGCATGTATACAAGAGAGATATAGGGTGTTGTAACAAACAAACCAGGACATCAAATACAGGAAGATGGATGCAGCAAAGCGCACCCACACACACACACACACATTTAATACTGAATAATTTATTTGCAACTTTTCAGGTTTGTACATGAATTTCAAAGAAGTCTACTTCAGCAGGAACAAAATGGAAACAGTTAAAACTCTTAGGACGGATGGAATGCTGAAAATAGCTCCTGTGAGCACACATAGTTTACAGCAGTAAACCTTGTCCCTTTGACAGTTAACATTACTGCACCATAAGCATGACTTGTACACGATTGTGAGTGCTCTACAAGTCTACAGTCACCTAGAGACATGTTTCACAACAATAAAACCCATTCTGGATTGGATGCACTCTGTTGTAGAAGAGCTGCAGGTGATATATTTCTATATTTATATACACATATCTATCAGCTTCAACAGTATAAACACGTTTAAAGCGAATGAAAATTAAAGTCCCATTTTGTTCTTGTGGACGGAATGGACAAAAAGCTTTCCCTGTACATGCATGGAACACAGAATGCAATAAATGTATACAAAAACCAGCATGTTTAACAACATTTTTATTTGGATTGATTGAGTGGGTGTGATCTGAAAAGGGAATGCCAAACACTGTTCATCAGGAACATTTTAAAGAAGTGAATGTTGGGAATCAATAGTTTTATTTGAGCAAACTGGGTTGCATGAAATCTGAAAAGGGAATGGTAAACATGGTTAAGTTTCATCAGGAACAATTTATATATGTTTTTTAAATATTTATTCCTAAAGTAGGTCTGTGCTGGGTTAAGACAAAAAAACGTTATTCTTCTTTGGACAGAAAAGGGAATGGTAACTGTCGGGAACAGTTGTTTTTTTGTACGCTGGGTTTGGCCCAGTGATAAAAGCACCAGACTGTTGCCGACGCCATTGCCTCTACTTGGTTAGACTCATTTTAATGCCAAGTAGTCTCTGAAGAGGTACTGGGAGGAACCAAACTTCCAGGAGGTGGGAGAAGAGAAGGACTGTCACACCGTCTGAATGATTCTGCATTAAGTTGGGCAGTGGTAAAAGCTATTTCAATTCTTCACAAATTGTGGATTGTGATGAGGAGGATTATCACACTGTCACTACCTGAAAGATTCTGCAATAAGATGGGCAATGGTAAAAGCTATTTCAATTCTTCACAAATTGTGGATTGTGATGAGGAGGATTATCACACTGTCACTACCTGAAAGATTCTGCAATAAGATGGGCAATGGTAAAAGCTATTTCAATGCTTCACAAATTGGGGAGAGGGGGACTATACCTAACACCACACTGTCACCACCAGAATGATTCTGCATTAAGATGGGCAGCGGTAAAAGCTATTTTAATGTTTCTCAGATGGGGGGGGGGGGGGGTGAGGGGGGGGGGGGACAGGAGAGCTGAAACTGAACAAACCTAGGTCTACCAGCCTAATTCATTACTGTGAGGCCAAACCTGCTCATGCTGCCTCCACTTTGGCGCACCCCCCTTTTTAACATGCAGTTGTGACTTATAGACCATGCTGGATGACTCTTGCCTTCTGCGAGTCATGAACCAGCATCCTGCTCCACACTGCTGCCCATCTTCTTGGAGAAATTCAGGTAGCATACTTCAAGCTCCCCACCCCCCACCCCCTCCACCAACTACACACCTCTAACCTGGCATTTGTTAAGTCATGGAAATAAATGCATTACATTAAAAAGTTTCAATAAAAAAACTGAACAAAATTAAAACTACAACCACATAATGTGGACTGTACAAAACTGAAAGTGGTAAGTGATTAATAAAGAAAAAGGATCGGAATCACTAGCAAAGTATGATGCACATGAACAGACGACCATGCACACGTTGGACAAACAACACTGATGTAACAATACACAGTAACAATTTTGGCTGTCATCCTTGCCGGCTGTGTGAATATCAAGTTCTGTAAACTTGTACGAAAGCACACAGTCTTTGTCAACACTTTGCACACTGACCCTTCTAAACATGTATACATACCATTGCAGCATTTTAGCTGATGTTGAAAATGTATACGCACTTTAAAATACCTCACGGCTTTGAGACCACTGATGCCTCATGGCCAAGAATGAAAAACACTGGTCTCTGGGCCAAAAGTGACAAAGACTGCAGGTTTTACATCCTGAGTCAAGAAGCAGTCTTCCCCCCAAATAATGGGACACAAGCTTTGTGGACTTTATCTGAACACCTTGTATTTATCGCCCCAATATAACCGTAATGGTTAACTGTAATTAATCAACACTGAAGGGAGTTGATTAGCACTCAAAACAAACACGACAATAAAGACCTGGGTCGCCTATAGTAACACTCACCTGGCATGCATGTAATATACAAGGTACATAAACTCCATGAGAGTTCTATTTACTTGCAAATCCCAGGCGACAGTTATCCCAGGTAGGTGTTTGCAGCGTCCTGCGCTACATGCTTGATGTTTGTCAAATGCTATTAACTACCTTTGATTCTCGACTCTTCTTCCCCCTTGCCCCAATGTAACCGTAATGGTGGACTGGGTGTAAAACACCAAGTTAGTTACTTCTTTCCCCAGTCCTAGCCTCGGGGCATCCCAGGTGGCAGTTATCACGGGGATATGTTTGTTGTGTCCTGCGTTATGTGTCGTGTCTGCCGAATGCTGTCAACCCCCATTGTTGACTCTTCCCCCAGACCTAGCCTCAGGGCATCCCAGGCGACAGTTATGGAGATACGTTTGTCGTGTTCTGCGTTATGTGATGTCTGCCGAATGCTGTCAACCCCATTGTCGACTCTTCTTCCCCCAATCCTAACCTCAGGGCATCCCAAGCAACAGTTACTATGGGTATATCTATATATACATATATTTGTCATGTCCAGTATACTCATACGTTTGTTGGATGTTGTCAACCCCCTTTATATCTCCACTCTTCCTCCAATCCTAGTCTCAGGGTGGTAGCAGTGGGTTTAGTGTCTTGTCCTGTGGACATGCCCTGGCAGACTGAGGTTTAAAAAAAAAAAATTGAGCTCCTTTACCTGTTCGAGAATAGCTAGTTTTCTGGGACAAAACACATTTTGAGAAAGCTAATTCCTTTATTAAAGGTTCTGCTTCCGTGGAGAGCTATTTTCTGGTCAAACTTTGGCAGATGTTTCCACCAGCATTAGGACTCTACTTGCTGGGTATCTCAGTTCTATATGGGTACATCAATTCTATGTTGAAGCAGGCTTTCCTACCCAAAAATGACAACAAAAGGCGTGATACAAAGTATACAACATGAAAACAAACCCCAGCAAGAGGTGTGATGCAAAGTATACAACATGAATTGATGAAAACAATCTTTAAAAATGGCATACTTCATGTACGTGTACAAGATGTGAGCTGAAACTGTTACTGATTAACCAAACAAAATATAAAATGTGCAAAACTACCAAGTGACAAAGCAAATTAAGAATTGCTTGAAAAAATACAAACAGGTTTACACACACACCTGCTAAGCCTAAAAAAATAAGCATAAAACAAAACAAAAAGGGACAGGAATTTTTACCAAAACATTGCACTTTTGTCGTTAATATATGTCACCACTTGATCAACAGGATACAACTTACAAGCATGAATTAGCTCAAACTTTTTGTTTTCTTTATGAGCTAGTACCATAGTTTTTGTTTGATTCCACTTTTCAGTCAGTGCGGGTCAAACATATTAAAGCTGCAAAGACGGAACGTTGTAACTGAACTCAAATGCAAAAAGGGCAAGGATCCATATTGAAGTGTACAAAAACTGGTGACAACAGATTACTAGTCACAAAGAATAAATAATAAGCACAATCACTGGGTGCTTGCAAAAGACTAAGCAAAAGTTTGGACAGCTACTTGTAATTCAAAAATCTGAAACTGAACAAGGCCCAGAGCGGTCGTGCAGTATCAACAAACAAGGGAGTTAATTAGAGCTCAAAATTTGAGGATGTACCTCTGGCGGAGTTATATACCTTGTATTTACACGCATGCCAGCTGAGAGTTACCGTAGGAGACTCGGGTCTTTGTTGTTGTACTTGTGTTACATATTCCGAGTGCTAATTAACCCCCTTGTTTGTTATGTTTGTAATTCAGAATGTAAAAGTATGAAAATGTACAAATGACAGACACTCACTTGACAGACCCAAAAATGTAACAAAAATGCACATGTGTAACAGAGATGTAAAAATATTTTTTTAAAGGTAAAAGATCAAATGTTTAACTCAGCAGATCAATAAAAAGAAAAGCAGGTCAAATGCTGGTGGTCCCTAACCAAACCAGGACAAAAGGTACTGCTCACCACCACATGGTGACTTATGGGGGGGGGGGGGGGGGAACCAGAAATAAAGAGAAACAGAGACAGGCAGAAAGATGCAAAGAGAGAACATGACCAACTTACATATAACAGAAAAGCACCTGCAAAGCAACTTCAAAATTAATTACATGACCCACATCATAAAACGATTCATTAACTGGCTCAGTCAGGCTTCCTGGGCTCTGCAGACGATCACCATCTGCATTTCAAGCAGAGTCCTTGGATGCAGTTTCCACGCAGCACAGCCACAGTCTGACTGCAAATATGGACTGAGCATCTGGCCCTTTGAATGAGAGAGAGCCATAGGAACAATGGACCCATAAGCACAACAGACTGCATAACAGTTGAAATTCAAAGAGGTGTGTGGGGCGGGGGGGAGGGGGGGGGGTAGTAACTGGATTTTGAACAGGGTCATCTCAAGATGATCAAACTGTTGAGATGACCCAACCCTTGTCATAAGTGAATGTATATATGTCAAAACTCTTCTCATAATATAAACCCTTTCTCAAGCCAAATCTTCCAAAGCAGTAACTGTTCTCATAATATAAACCCTTTCTCACGTCAAATCTTCCATAGCAGTAACTCTTCTCACAACATAAACCCTTTCTCAAGTCAAATCTTCCAAAGCAATCCACACACAAGTGGACAGAACTCCTCACGGCACTGTAACCAGTAAGCTCCTACAGCACGTACACAATTTGACCAGTTGCTTGATAACACACAGTGTGCATGCACTGCTTCAGTTTGGCAGCTCAGCTGACAGCCTTACTCAGGTAAACAAAACATGGGAGTAGTGTACCTTCCTGGATTTCATCACAAGAGTAGAGGGCACCTTGCTGGATTCCACCACAAGTGTAGTGCGCCTTGCTGGATTTTGTCACAAGAGTAGTGTGCTTTATTGGACTTCCTCACAAGAGTAGCGTGCCTTGTTGGATTTCATCACAAGAGTAGTGTGCCTTGCTGGACTTCGTCACAAGAGTAGTGTGCCTTCTTGGATTTCATCACAAGAGTAGTGTGCCTTGCTGGACTTCATCACAAGAGTAGTGTGCCTTCTTGGATTTCATCCAATCTCAGTTTCTTGTAATAGTTGTATGCCCAGTAATGGACGCTCCAGGTGATCATTTGAATGTCTGTCATTTGGTTCTTTACTGTGCATGTAACACTGTGCATACACTAGAGCAGGATATTAGCATGCATATTCACAAACGACATGATACAGTTGAACCCATGATGACCATGGAGATCACCTTATGAGAGACCACCTTGACTTGGCTCTTTCCAAATCACACAGAGTACACCTTGTGCACCATACTGTGGAAATGACAGACAAGCAGCAAATGCATAGTTACTGCTATCCCTTTTACCAACAGGACATGTACTCAATTAGCAGCAACTGAATTAATGACCCATGGAGAAGAAAAAAAAGAACAGATGTAAGGATGCAAAACAAAGCAGGTGGGGGAAATGGAGACAGAAAAATGGGCAATACTCAACAGTCTGGGAAGTAAAATCAAATTTTCTGCAGACTAATATGCTTGCTGGCAGACAGTTTACTGTGTAAAAAATCTAACACAGGAGCAGCCTAATAGTAAAATCAAATTCTGCGTAGGCTAACATGCATGCTGGCAGACAGTTTACTACGTAAAAATCAAACAGAACAGCCGCTTAATAGTTTTTTTTTAAAACAAAGAAAAAACAAATAAACAAAAAAGCCCCACGAGACAACAACAAAACAACAAAAACATTGAGAAGGTGGCAATGATTCATCACGTTTCTTTTGGTTGTTTGCCCATGGAAATATGGAAAGAAGCTTTTCCATAATGCAATAAAAAACAAAACATTTGTGCATGTAGTTTCCATTATGACTGAAAGAGGGTAGATATAAGACAGCACAACTGTGAAGGCCCTGGATAAATAGATGTTTTGATTTAGCGTCTTGGACACATTCTTCATAAATATACACATATCTAGGCTGAAGCCAACTAGTCTTTAAAACTTCACAAGATGGATTATCTCCTCTCTTGTCTCTGAAGTATCAAATCCAAACTGTTACACACTTGACTGGATCATGGCCTTTTTTTTTTCCTTTTTTTTTTAAGGGGATATTCCCATAATTGTGGAGAACTATGTCTATGTTCAGTTTCCACTTTCCCCTCCCATTGCTCTAAAAATGTGATGGTTGAAGAACTACGTCTTATCCTTTCAATTCCCAATTACCCTATCTCTAGAAAAGGTGGTGGTAAAAGAAGTATGTCTGATCCATTCAATTTCCAATTTCCCCTCCCATGCCCTAAAAAAGGTGATGGTAAGAGATGTATATGTCTGACCCATTCAGTTCCCACCTCCCCTTGCCCTAAAAAAAGGTGATGGTAAAAGATGTATATGTCTGACCCATTCAGTTCCCACTTCCCCTTGCCCCCCAAAAGGTGATGGTAAGAGATGTATATGTCTGACCCATTCAGTTCCCACTTCCCCTTGCCCTAGAAAAAGGTGATGGTGGTAAAAGATGTATATGTCTGACCCATTCAGTTCCCACTTCCCCTTGCCCTAAAAAAGGTGACGGTAAAAGAAGTATGTCTGATCCATTCAATTTCCACTTTCCCCTCCCATGCCCTAAAAAAGGTGATGGTAAAAGATGTATGTCTGACACATTCAGTTCCCACTTCCCCCTCCCATGCCCTAAAAAAGATGATGGTAAAAGATGTATATGTCTGACCCATTCAGTTTCCACTTTCCCCTCCCATGCCCTAAAAAAGGTGATGGTAAAAGATGTATATGTCTGACCCATTCAGTTCCCACTTCCCCTTGCCCTAAAAAAGGTGATGGTAAAAGATGTATATATGTCTAACCCATTTCCACCTCCCCTAAAAAAGGTGATGATAAAAGAAGTATGTCTGACCCGTTCAGTTCCCACTTCCCCCTCCCTTGCCCCCCAAAAGTGATGACCACAGTCAGGTGCATTCAATTCTAACTTCCCTTCATCCTAAAAAAAGTTATGGTTTGATACCTATGTCAGATGTTTGCTCTTTTCACTTGCCCTGAAAGGGTGACAGCAGAAGAACAATGTATAATGAGCTGAATTCCCACTGTCCTCGCTCTATAGAGGTGATGGTAGAAGAATCATGTCTGATGTGATCCGTTCCCAAGTCCGCCTCTGAGGAAAGTCAACTGTACGTCACCGACAAGGAAGGAGTTGGTTTGTTTTTGTTCTTTTCAAATGTTTGAGTCTTGTCATATACATGTATGCATGCATGCACAATACTTGTTGATTCTGTTGATTCTTGTGAATGTTTCTTTCTATAGTTTGCATTGTGATATTGTACTGTGCCATGAGCTCATGATCGTTTCACTGGGTATAGCACTGTGACATTTATATTTGTATAAGTTTCTGTTCACACAGCAGAGAGTGCTGACCAAGAACAAAAAATAAACAAATGCTTACAAGAAAAGTGACAATAGGGCTAAAAAATAAACATCTATCAAGAAGAGAGGAAGATGACGCCCCATGAAAAAAGAAACTAGGAAAGCAGAAATGGAACACCCCCCCCCCCCCCCCCCCCCCATTTTCTCATCATTCCTTTCTGCTCTTATTGAAAGACTTTAACTTCCTCCCGCTCTTCA
>OY757542.1:29845543-29866829 GCA_963584105.1 Alviniconcha strummeri
AGAAACATAATGATAATAATGGGTAGGCTAATTACAGCGCCTAAACCCGTACCGGCCCTAAGCGCGTATAAATCCTTTTAACATACATTGAAGTTGACAACAAAGATTCAATGCACATTGAGACACACACGTGAGTCTCTAGGGATCCCTTCTTTTGACCGAGAGAGAGAGAGAGAGAGAGAGAGAGAGAGAGAGAGAGAGAGAGAGAGAGAGAGAGAGAGACAGAGACAGAGACAGAGACAGAGACAGAGAGACAGACAGACAGACAGACAGACAGACAGACAGACAGTGTGTATGTGTGTCAGTGCGCGCGCGCGCGCGCGTGTGTGTGTGTGTGTTTGTGTGTGCGTGTGCGTGCGTGCGTGCGTGCGTGCATGTGTGTGTGTGTGTGTGTTTTTCTTAACCCCTGGTGGTCTTCAGCTGGCAGCCCCATTGTATCAGAATCACTGTACGTGTCACTACTGTTTACTCGTAATCGCGGAAATAGAAAGAGACCCACAGCGCTTCTGTCGACTCGCGGCGATCAAACGAATGGGGAGTAAGCACCCTCACCCGTTTCACGTCACACATGTATGTGTACACAGAACACCAGCACAACAGACCGGAATCTCCCAGGCTACGGTAACTCTCAGCCGGCATGCCGGCGAGAAATGTAAGGTAGATATAGCTATATAAACTCCGCAACGGTGACTTCTGTGTGTTAAACTCGCTTGATTACGGAAAATGTACCATTAATTTCCAGGTAATTCGTATAAGAGCGGTCCTGCGAACGCAGTGCCGGTTTTGTCTTGTAACTCGATCACTGCAGCGCGTTTGAAGAATGCGGACTCGCTGACTGCTCGACCCACGCTTGTGTGAGCTTATCGGCTCACACACTTGCTTACTTTACAGGGAACGACACAGTTTCAGTTTGAACTCTTTGAGGTCCAAGCTTAAATGATCAAGAAACTTGCTACGTTAGAACAACCACAAAAATAAGTTGTTGTCTTTTTCTCTCCTTTAAAAAAAAACACATTTTACGGGCGACAGGATGGATTGTCAGTCTGATAATTCCACTGCGTGTGTGTGTGTTAGTGTTAGTGTTAGTGTGTAGTGTGTGTGTGTGTGTGTGTGTGTGTGTGTGTGTGTGTGTGTGTGTGTGTGTGTGCGCGCGCGCGCGCGCGTGCGTGCGTGCGTGCGTGTTGTGGGAGGGAGGGGAGGGCGACACAGGCGGGCATGCAGTGACTAGTGTACTGAAGTGGCGTGAAAGCCAAACAAATCCCGAAGGGGTGGGGCCGGGGTGAGGGGGGTTGTGCGGGGGAGGGGGGGGGGGAGGAAGAAACAACCAATGTCAATCGATAGCAACGTCATTCTTCCCCCGCCATTACGGTTACTGAACCGTTTTGTCGACTCAACCATAGGAACGGAAAGGAGGAGGGGACGTGGGACGGGGTGGGGGGGGGGGGGGGGGATAAGGGGAGGGAAGCTAAGCGTGGGAGGGGACGGGCAATCAATCGATGCCGTGCAGAAAGGTGTGCGCCAGCCAAATAAACGACCGAAAAACAGCGGAAGGGACCCTCTTGGATGCCTGGATTCTCATTGTCCGCACGATTGTAAACACTGGCGCCACGCTCTGCGACTTAAACTCTGGCCTACAACCCACGAGAGGGACAGCAAACGCACGGAGAGCGTTGGAGCTGCGTGAGGCTGAGTCCCCCAACAGTCCACTGTGGACGTAAAGCAACACTGAACTGAACGCATGGAGAGCTCAGGGGCTGTGTGAGAGTCGAGGTGGACGTCCTCAGCTGTCCGTCCTAAAGTGCCTTCTGGTTTCCGTGGACGTGAAGATTTATTGAACCGTGCTTCGGCATTGGTCACAACTTGTCCCTAATATGTCAACTGACATCTGAGGACATTAAGCAACACTTCACCACCTCAGGAGCTGTACGAAAGAAGAGGTGGTCGTCCTTGGCTCCCCGTCGCCTAATAGTCCGTACAGTCTCCGTGGACGTAAACCAACATTTAACTGAACGCATGGAGAGCTCTGGTGGAGCTGTGAAAGAAGACGTGGACATCCTGGACCCCTAATAGTTCGTACGGTCTCTGTGGACGTAAAGCAACACTGAACTAGAACGCACGGAGAGCTCAGGAGCTGTGTGAAAGTTGAGGTAAACGTCCTGAGCTCCCAGTCCTCTATGGTAGTCCTTATGGTCTCTGTGGACGTAAAGTAACACTGAACTCACGGAGAGCTCAGGAACCGCGTGAGAATCGAGGTGGACATTTTGGGCCCCCCGTCCCTATGATAGTCTTTATGGTCTGTATGGACGTAAAGCTACATTAAACTGAACGCATGGAGGGCTCAGTAGCTATGTGAAAGAAGAGGTGGACGTCCTGGATCCCTAATAGTTCGTACGGTCTCTGTGGACGTAAAGCAACATCGATCTTGAACGCACGGAGAGCTCAGGAGCTGTGTGAACGCACTCCAAGCATCGCTTTCCGGCACCTTCCTCCAACAACAAAACTGCTCGTTAGCTGAGTTTTCTGGACCCAATGGCGTAACTAAATACGGCAGTGGTTGAAGGAAGGATGTCGTAAACCAGTGCTTGGAGTTTGGTGTGAACGTTGAGGTGGACGTCCTGGGCTCCCCGTCCCTATGATAGTCTCTGTGGACGCAAAGCGCCAATGAACGATGAACGTGCCTGATGACTGTCCGTACGGTCTCTGTGGACGTACAGCGCCAATGAACGATGAACGTGCAATGTCAGTGGGTGCATGGTTTGTGATGAGATCACGCCCGAGCCGACTTCATTTCCACTCGGCTTGGACTATCGCCTTACCTCACCAGCCTAAAGCTCTGTACGCAGCTTGGGTTAAACTGCCCTCCTCCGCCGCTGTTTTGTTTTGTCAGTCAACCGTTGCGGTGTTTGTGCACGGTGGCACAACGGCCGCAACCATCAGGCACTCCATGCCTCGCTTTCCGGCACCCTTCCTCCTAACTCTGCCGGGACTGGTTGGTTATGGTAATGCCACTAAAGGAGTCCTTCCTATCTCCGCACATCTTTCTGGTTCAGTGTTGCTTTACGTTCACACAAACCATAAGGCGTACTAGCTGAGCTCTGTATCTGTCTGCAGATTGTCCCTTTAAGTCTCACGTTGTCGGCGCCCTCGGTAAAATTTGCATTCAGTTCCGGTTCAACATTGCTTTGCGTCCACAGAGACCGTATACACAGACTATTAGCGACGGGGAGCCCAGGACGGCCACATTTCATACAGCTCCTGAGCTCTGAAAATTTGCCTTTCAAGTTCCATGTTGCTTTACGTCCACAGTGACCGTACGGACTACAGTAGGGACGGGAGCCCAGGACGGCCACATCGACTTTCATACAGTTCCTAAGCCGGCTCTGAAAAAATTGCCAAAGGTTTGAGCATTTAGACTGCAAAAGCAACCTCGACGTCGAAGCAAGCACGTAAACATCGGGCGCGTGCTCCCAGGGTAAAAAAAATAGAAATTTTTTGTTCCGTCTCGATCCGAACGATTTGGGTTTTATTTGCGCTGGCGTAAGCACTGACCAGCCGTTGTCCCAAAATGCCAGCCCGACATCTGAGCACAGTAAGCCCCACATCATAATCATCTGAGTTGTCTGCTTGTTAAAAAACGTTGGCTTCTGCCATTTGAGCACCAATGAAAAACTGTCAGCTAACAGTTTTCGGAGACCGATGGGGTAACAAATTACGGCAGTGGTTGGAGGAAGGATGTCGTAAACTGATGCTTGGAGTTTGTTGGAGGAAGGATGTCGTAAACCCATTTTTCGTGTTTGTTGGAGAAAAATATCGTAAACCGATGCTTAGAGTCTGTTGGAGAAAGACATTGTCAACTGATACTTAGCGTTTGTTGGAGAAAGATGTCGTAAACTGATGCTTGGACTTTTGTTGGAGAAAGATGTCGTAAACTTATGCTTAGAGTCTGTTGGAGAAAGACGTTGTCAACTGTTGCTTAGCGTTTGTTGGAGAAAGATGTTGTAAACCGATGCTGGGAGTTTGTTGGAGAAACAGGTCGTAAACCGATGCTTGGAGTTTGTTGGAGAAAGATGTCGTAAACCGATGCTTGGAGTTTGTTGGAGAAAGATGTCGTTAACCGATACTTAAGAGTTTGCTGGAGGAAGGATGCCGTAAACTGATGCTTGAAGTTTGCAACCATCAAATATATACAGCAGGAAAAAACCGAATAAGGAAACCAAAGTTCTAACAGTAACAAATTTACCATGGAATGAATACAGAATATTTATCAGCATGTGCTCCACTCCTTCGATGAAGCCAAGGCGCTTACGAAGAAAACAAACCAAAATTACAGCGACGGGCCTCTAGAAATTAACGGACACGTATCCGAATACAGGGAGATAAACGACGCAGAACGATCCAAGTAGCACCAGCAAAAAGGGAAAAAAAGAAAAAAGGAAAAAAAGAAGAAAAACATTTCTGAAACATAAATCGTAAATTACTGTTAAACAAAGCATTTCAGTTATGCCTAATGCACACACACACACACACACACACACACACACACACACACACACACACACACACACACAAGCCCCCGGCGTTGGATCGACAATGTAACGCAAACGACCACGTATGGGTACCAACTACCATGCAATCCCCAAGAACTTTCGTGAACTGCGATGACTTACCTCGTTTAACAACGACCTCAGGGGACACAAGCAAACAAGAACCTCTATAACTCGTCTTGCGCGAGGGACCGGAAACCGGTGACGATTTAACTTCCGGTTTTCTGTTGTTGCTGTTGTTTTAACAGCGCCATCAGAAGTAGAGGAAAATGAGCCGAGGTTTTCATTCACTAATGCTTCCCCACTCATTCAAAAGGCAAGGAAACCAACAAACCCGAAAGAAGCTACTGCCTAAGTAAACATATATTTATAACTTATAACCAAAAGCTCGAAACAATAGGGAGCGAGATGAGAGTGAGAGAGAGAGAGAGAGAGAGAGAGAGAGAGAGAGAGAGAGAGAGAGAGAGAGAGAGAGAGAGAGAGAGAGAGACAGACAGACAGACAGACAGACAGACAGACAGACAGACAGACAGACAGACAGAGGCAGGGGGAGGGAGGCAGGCATTATTTCCTTTCAGCATTCTCTCCCGCCTTCATTTAAATTTTCATTCATCGTGTTTATGAAAAATTTATACCACGTACACGCACATGGTTTGTATTCGGACCATTGAACGAAGCTGCTTTAAAAAAAAAAAAAAAAAAAAATGTCGACTGTCGACAGTCTACGTTAAGAAAAAAAAGGAAAAAAAAGAGCTCCATTAAACGGCCCGAACACAAACCCTGTATCGACCACCGGGACGGCAACCCTCCTAGTCAAATCCATAATTAAACTAGTGCCAAAACAGAACGGAGGAGACGTTTTACGATGACCATACCACCATAAGCTATAGTCAGTGAATCGCGCGAAGTCCCTACGCAAACAGCTGTCCTACACAGTCAATAACTCCGCCTATCTACCCATCCTTTTGAATAATTTAACCACCTGTCCGTCCACCCGATCCATTTGTCTCATCAGCCCAACAACACATGCAAAATACGTGCACCTATCAACCGATCATTCGTCCGATCACCCCAGCAACAACTGCAAAATATGCACCTATCAACCGATCAATTCAACAACCGGAAAATATGGACCTATCAAAACGATCAATTCAACAACTTCAAAATATATAAATGCACCTATCAAACCGAAACATTTAACCCCACAACACCTGCAAGATATGCAGTTCGGTTCGGTTGTGTTGCTTAATGTCCTCGGATGTCGGCTGACATATTAGGGACAAGCTGAGACCAATGCCGAAGCATGGTTCAATATTGCTTTACGTTCACGGAAACCAAGGCTCGTTATGACGGACAGCCCAGGACGGCCACCTCGACTCTCACACAGCTCCTGAACTATATGCACAGTTTTTCCAATCGATCCATTTATTCAACCAGCCGAACTACAGCTGCAAAACATGTTACTTATTAATGGATCCATTCAGCCAATCAACTCAACGACTGTAAAGTATGCACATGTATTACTGGATCCATGCATCTAATCAACAACCACTGCCAAGTATGCACCTATAAATGAATTCAATCAACTGCACAGCAACTGCAAAACATGCACCCACCACTGCATCAACCGATCCACTGATCCATCAACTGCCAAATAAACACCTTTTCGTTGCCTTGAAATAAATCCCTTTAAAACGAACAAATGATGACATTTGCCAAATAATAGTGCATCTCAGATCCCAAATGCCAAATAATAGTACATCATCAATGCCAAATAATAGCACATCATCAGTTCTTCCGGCCAACCAGTCGGTCAATCGTCTAATCGGTCAATGGACCAATCAATCGCGTAATGGGGTACACAAAAATGAACAACGACCCAATCGACCCCGACTCAGCTGGAACTTAGGCGCCCTTTCATCCGCGACAGACAAGGTTTAGAGGGCCGAGCCAATCAAGCACGACGGAGAACGGATTCAAGTCAGCTTGCACGCGGACACTTTCACACTTCACCTGGCTGCCTTCCCCACACTTCACCTAGCTGCCTTTCCAGCCAAGCGATCGAGGAACTGGGTTATAAATTTGTTTTCATTGCAGATCGAAGCCCAAACTGCGGGCTTGCTGCCGCAAAATGTTTCGTCGCTACATAAGCGCACATTCGGTTTAAGCAAACAAAGGGGGCGGGGATAGCTCAGTGGTTAGAGCACCGGACTCGTGATTGAAAGGTCGCGGGTTCGAATCCCTGCTGGAACGGCGGGAGAATTTTCTTCTCCAGGGTCGACTTTCTGTGCTGACTCTTATTTCGGTATCCGTTCCACCCCCGTGTTACCACAGTAGCACGTAAAAAATCCCGGTCATTCTGCCAAAAGTGCAGGTGGCAAGGTTACAGCTAAACACGCATACACCTTACGTATGTGGATTTTATTGAACCGTGCTTCGGCATTGGTCACAACTTGTCCCTAATATGTCAAATGACATCTGAGGACATTAAGCATCAACTCATCATCATAAGCAAACAAAAAATCATAGTTCAGGAGCTGTGTGAGAGTCGAGGTGGATGTCCTGGGCTGTCCGTCCTAACGAGCCGTCTGGTTTCTGTGGACGTAAAGATTTATTGAACCGTGCTCCGGCATTGGTCACAACTTGTCCCTAATATGTCAACTGACATCTGAGGACATTAAGCAACACTTCACCCCTAAAACAAAATTTATTCACACATCGTAATCATGAACTCAATAAACAAGTACAGGAAACACAAAAACAATATGCTTATTTGAGTGTTACGTATTTGCGGCAGTGGATTTGTGTAGCCTGTAAACGTGATCTTTGGGCGACAGCGTTATTTTTGCAGTTGCAAAAAAGAAAAAAGAAAAAAAAGAAAGAAAAAAAAGCGACATGCAGAATTAACTTTGCAGCCATAAAAATGCCTCTTGACTCTACAAATCTGTTGCAAGTTTTGCGCTTGCCAAAGCGACGTACAAGTGGCGTCAAATTCCCAAGTCTCTTTTTCTGCTAAAACAAACAAACAAACAAACAACAAAACAACAACCAAAAACACCACCACAAAACAAACAAAAACAAAAAACGACAACCAAGAGTTAATATATTTTTGTCGCTTCAAAGTGTATTGTCGCTGTTAAACCAACTTCAATGCACTTCCCCTACTGCAAAAGTAAAAGTGTCGCTGCAAAGTGTAGCATAACTTCGCACATCCGCCGCAAACGAGCATTTTGCCGCGACAAACTTCTGTGGCTGCAAAACTCGAATTGTGGCAGTAATCGCCAACGATATTTTGTAAGCTTTGCGCGAGGCCCGTAATGCAGTGGTTGGCCACTTATCCGTCTAAACACCGCCACAGCCATTTTGACAGATGTGTAGCGGAGGTGGCAAAACGTCCACCCTTCGCTTTGTAGCGCCACTTGACACAATTGTCGGGGCTGTGATATCACAACGGCTGCGTGACAGATCTCCGTGAAGTAGCAGAAGAAGAAGAAAAACGAACTGAAAAAGGAGCAGAAACGACAGAAAGAAAGAAACAAGCCCGTGGAATTAACGTTCAGACACGCGCACAAGTAAAGAGATAAAAACGGCTTCTGATTTATGTCTAAAAGCCCAACAGTTGCAATTTGTCAGGGAACCTGTTCTTTCTTCTCTCCGTCAGTCTAGATTAAATACGAATGCCAGTCCCATCGAATCCTGTTTCTGCGTTCACCGTTCGACAAAACCCGGACTCAAGAACACATATTTCAAACCTGTTTGGTCAGAGTTCAGGAGCTGTGTGAAAGTCGAGGTGGCCGTCCTGGGCTTTCCGTCCTAATGAGCCTTGCGGTTTCTGTGGACGTAAAGCAACACTGAACCGTGCTTCGGCACTGGTCACAATTTGTTCCTAATATGTCAACCGACATCCGTGGACATGAAGCTCTACATCATCATCATCAACCCGTTTGGTCTTCGTTGTTTGTTGGTCTTCGGCAGCGATACATATACTTGATTCTGCCAAAGGGATTTTTTGCTTCTCTTTCTCGTGGGAAATGCGGGTCATTTTTACAGAAGAAAGATCCAGATCCACAGAGTCGCACTTTTCCTGCTAAACAAATTTTGTTGACGGTCCTTCGATTTCCTTCCAGTAACAGTTTCCGAGAGAGGCTTTACGCAAACCAGAGTTGTTCATCTGCGCAACTCTCCTTCAATACACGTACCAGAGATGTGTATTTGCGCAACTCTCCTTCAATACACGTACAAGAGATGTTCATTCGCGCAACTCTCCTTCAATACAACGTGCCAGATATGTGTATTTGCGGGTATTATTTTCTGCCGCCGTGGGAACCCAACAAGAAACACAAAATAGCAACAACAAAAAAAACGAAACAAAACAACACACACACACACAGAAGGGGGGAAATGGGGGGGGGGGGGGGGGGTAAGAAAAACAAAACAAAAACTGCAAAGTTTTTGACACAAGTGATCAGCTGGCCTGTCGGACGGCCATACTTACTCACTTCTTTTCTTTCTTTCTTTCTTCTTCTTCTTTATTTAAAAAAAAAAGTTATAAAAAGAAAAAGAAAAAAAGAAAAAAGTTAAATGAAAAGCTTGTAAGAGGAGTCTCGTGGAAACAGGTGGGAGCAGGTACATGGACCAATCAAGTGGTGTGCAATCAAGGACGGTGTAATATATACAGGAGGAGGGAGGGAAAGGGAACGTGCAAACACCGGGACCAATCGAACGGTGTACAATCAAGGACGACATAAAATAGATATATATATATGTGAATGGGGACGCCAGCGACGTCTGCCGCCTTTGACGTCAGAGACCCGAGTTTACAACCGCCGGCTCTTATATAACGCGAAAGCATTGTGCGGGCCGTCGTGACCACTAACAATCAATCCAAAGAGCCCCCCCCTCAAAAAAAACCAGAAGGTGAAAAGCCAGCTTAGTGCCTGACAAGTGCTGATGTCTACACCGTTCTGTGGAAGACTGTGGCAAAATCAGACTACTGACAGCGCTCTCAGGCCCACGCTGCAAAGGACTCGAGGGAGTGGAAAATGCTTCCTTAAAACGGCGACATGCGCCTAGACAACGCGTTCACAATAGGGGTTAGGAAATTCGCCAGGCCCTCTGTCAACCCTGTTCGGGGCCCTGGTTTTGATCTGATGGAAGCGCTTACAGCTACACACAGATCACGGTCCTTTGCAAAACGCTGGCACGTGACACATCTCGTGCGTTTGTCACGGTCTTTGAGAACCTCACAAGGGACCGTCGCCGCGAGCCTCTGAATGGCCGGAACTCTGGAAGCTTCCCGTTGTCCGCAATGCTCCCATATTCAAGTACCGGAAATAATGCCACAGACCGTTTCTTCCCCTTCTTGTCGATCATTCGAATGGTCGAAATCATTTTAATTGAGGAGAAATATGTCCATTGTTATGTTACAACACACAGCGATCATGGCTCTCACGCAGACCCGTTGATCTTATATGACCCTGTATGACGTTAAGGTTACCGTAGACGTATATATAAAAAAAAGGGGCTTTAACCTTTATGTAACGTTAGCTGGGAAGTTGCCAGGTCACTTATTGGAAAGTCTTCAAAGAGCAGGCCTAGGTACGGTTTTGGACAAGATGTTTTAAACGTCGGAGGAGAACTTGCTTTAGCATAAAGAAATTAGTGCATACATGTATATCAATGGCCAACAAATATTCTCCGTGGTCTGAAGTTAGAAGAAGAAAGAGACAAGAACTTAAACGTGATCCGATGTTTGCTTCTTTATGCCTTATGTGTGCAGAAATATTATCCCCAATGACATACCAATACCTAACGGTATTCAAGCACGAACCATTCAGAGGAAGAAATAACGTTGTCATTAGGTTTTGCCAGATGGTCTACGATCCCTGACATTTTGGCGGCAAACTGATTCACACGGCAGTTGCAGTGGCGCTATTGTCCAGGATCAAAATATTTCAGTTAAGCAACATTGTCCTTTACCCGTATCAGTCTGTACAATAAGTGTGTGTGTGTGTGTGTGTGTGTGTGTGTGTGTGTGTGTGTGTGTGTGTGTGTGTGTGTGTGTGTGTGTGTGTGTGTGTGTGTGTGTGTGTGCGTGCGTGTGTGCGTGTGCGTGCGTGCGTGCGTGCGCGCGCGCGCGCGCATCTTGCAAATAGTTATGCTCGAACCCTTGTCGATGTGTACATTATGTGTTAGCGTTTGTTAAATTGCGGATAACATATTTCATCTTGATGTACATTATGTGTGTTATGTTTGTTCAGCGCTTTGAGCCGCGAGGTAGGCGCCTGACAAATTTCCATTGTTAGTATTATTATAGCTGCTTTCTCTATGGGTGGTAAAACCTACACAATCACTTTCCCCAGGCGTACACACCTTACAGCAGCTTGTTCAATTCCTGGCAACGTAAAAATCTTCATAAAATCATCGCTGTGCAGGATAGAATTGCGAAAAAATTTAGCAGCGAAATGTATGCCCGAATTAAATCCTGATTTGCAGCCACAAAAGTCAACATTTTGTGAGATGTGTTCTCTGCCGACTTACAAGAAATACATATAATTATCTTTAATAAATTTTGAGAACAAGCTAATAAAATTTAAAAAAACTGTCAAATACTGGTTCTAGAAGCAACCTAAACGTTTAATTTAAGGAATTAAAGACGGCAGCTACTGAAAAAAGCAGAGACACAAAGAGAGAGAGAGAGAGAGAGAGAGAGAGAGAGAGAGAGAGAGAGAGAGAGAGAGAGAGAGAGAGAGAGAGAGAGAGAGAGACAGACAGACAGACAGACAGACAGACAGACAGACAGACAGACAGACAGACAGACAGAAAGACAGACAGACAGACAGAGACAGACAGACAGAGAGAAAATCGGCCTGTATTCAAAGTCAAACTCAGTTTCGTATTCAAGCAATATTTGCACAGTCGCCATATTTTTACAAACAATGTGCCCATTGATTCGGAACGTGAAACTTGGTAGGGCAGAAAGTTGAAACCCCCAGGATGAATATCGATCAAACAAGCGAAACAAAACAAAAAACAAACAAACAAACAAAAAAGCAGAAGAAAAAGAAATACCGTATTTGAATCTGTCCAATGTGCGCTGTGTGGCAATACTTTGTGACTCAACCATACTAAGTCACAAAGACCTTGCGTGCAACAGCAAAGACCAGACACAATAGCAACGAAAGCTTTCTCGCTTTTCCCGTCCAATTTCTTCTTCTTTGTTCTCGGCTGTTGACATCAAAATGCTGTCTATATTAGCTTTGGATTTTAACCTCCCGTCAAGCGTAGACGGTCACCTAGTTGCACTCTGCAGTTGCTCAATAATACAAAGAAATATGGCGCCTTTAATGGCCACATCGAACAGAACTATTGTCTGAAAGAATAAAACACACAAAGGTGCATATCGACCACACAAACTCTTGCCAACAACGTCTGGTGTTTCTGTTTTTCCCCCTTTTTAAATGAGCAAATAAAAGAGAGAAATGTGGTGGTGGTGGTGGTTGTGAGGGAACGGGGGAGGTTTGGTTGGAGGTCATCTTAACGTTTAAAGTTTTGAACTTTTAGTACTTTGACGTTTGAACGGAGTCGAATGTATGTTTTTTATATGTCACAAGAGCATGTGCGAATGCACGCACACACACACACACGCACGCACGCACGCACACACACACACACACACACACACACACACACACACACACACACACACACATACACACACACACACACACACACACACACACACACACACACACACACACACACACACCCTATCCCGGCCCCCCTACACACGCGAACCAACCAACCGCCTTGAACCTCACGTGATACTTGAAACAACAGGGGGTTGGGGTGAGGGGAATTTTTTTTTAATAAAAATACTCCGACCAATCTAGCTGATACGCTTTGCACTAGTCAGCGAAGGAGGCGTACCCCAGCACCACACATCAAAAAACAAAAAAGAGAAGAAAAAAAAAGACTAAGCCCGCAAAACTAAAGAGGGGCTTTTGCACGGGAAGAGCGTTCCCTTTCAGCGACCAACAGCACCGCACACCTTATCGGCAATCAATCCGGCAGCGGGGAGACCTTGTTTGTGAACAGCTCACACCTGAAGCCAGACCTGTAAGTTTAGCTAGCACCGCGTCCCCCGGAGAGCGAACTGCACACACAGGGTGAACGGTGAGTGCCGAGATCAACTGGGCTTAGTGGGAATCCGCGGCCAATGATGGCAGCGACTGACAGAGCACGGGCCGGCATCACGCGGCCGGTCACTCGCGGACAACGCAGGAAAACCAGCTCCATCCAGCCCATGCTCGTTTCCCGGATGGCTTACAACGCGGACGTGGCTTGATTAGAAAGTACGGGTTCACAGAGCTTCCACGAGCCATGCAACTAAATGTCATTAGTTTCAGGACGTTGACCGTGTCTGTGTATTACTTCTTTACTACTAACAGTAACCGCCGCCCCCCACCTCCCTCCCCAAAGGGACTAAACATGGTGCTTAACGCCCACAGAAACCATAAGGCTTATTCGGGACAGGGAGAATGGGGGGAAGGGGGTATGGAGGTGGAGGGGGGGGGGGAGGGAGATTATGTATACCATAACTATCGCTACACTGTCACCACCAGAATGACTTCTGCATTAAGATAGCAGCGACGAGAGCTATTTTTCTGTTTCATTAATTGTGCGGGACAAAGTCACAAGACAGTGTCCCCAGACCACAACTTTTGAAGAGAAAGGAGTGCCGAAGCGGATTCGAACCGAGATCCCTCTGCTTACCAGCCTAACGCCTTACCGCTAGGCCAAACCGGCTCACTCGCTCGTTTCTCATTGTGCGGATGGGGCTTACAACTAACAATGCGGACGTGGCTTGATTTGAAAGTACAGGTTCACAGAGCTTTTACAAGCCACGCAACTAAATGTAATTAGTTTCAGGACGTTGACCGTGTCTGTGTATTACTTTTTTACTACTAACAGTAACCACAGCCCTCCATCTCCCCTCCCGTACCCAATATTTGAAGCAGACACGTCACACCCACCCACCCACCCACCCAAACACCCACCCACACACACACGCACGCACGCACGCACACGCACACACACACACACACACGCTTGCGCACACACACACACATACACACACACACATACACACACGCATACACACACACACACACACACACGCACGCACGCACGCACGCACGCACGCACGCACGCACGCACGCACACACACACTGTTCGTTAGCTGATAGTTTTCCGAGACCTATGACGTAACCAATTATGACAATGATTGGAGAAAGGCTGTCGTAAACTAGTGCTTGGAGTTTGACACCAAAACAGGCCGACACGCGTTGAGCAAGCACGACGACCAGAGACAAGCAAGAAGATTCCGATACTGGCAAGCAGACAAACACCAAAACAGGCCGACACGCGTTAAGCAAGCAGGACGACCAGAGACAAGCAAGAAGATTCCGATACTGGTGTGTGTGTGTGTGTGTGTGTGTGTGTGTGTGTGTGTGTGTGTGTGTGTGTGTGTGTGTGTGTGTGTGTGTGTGTGTGTAAACGTACAACACAACAGGCCAGACACCAAAACAGGCCGACACTGACAAGCGTTAAGCAACCAAGCAGGACGACCAGACACAAGCAAAAAGATTCCGATACTAGCAAACAAGCAGGACGACCAGTGACAGGAGCAAGAAGAGTCCGATACTGTGAGGTGGGAGCGAAGAAAGACGAAAAACAAAATATAAAAAATCCATTTAACTGTTATGATTGCAACGGACGATAAGGTCTTCTGAGTTTGAATTTGACTACTGACTTGTAGCAGTTGTTCCAGCTGTGATTTCGCCCCACGCCCTCGTCCTTCTGCTGCAGGCACACCTTGATGACCCCGTTGCCCTTCCCGCGCGCATTGGCCTCCTTCAGCGCCTCCTCCCACACCAGCTCCACCGAGAAGTGGTTGACATGGCCCACCTCCAGGGGAGGGATGGGGCCTAGATCCAATGTTTCTGCAAAAGAAAGAAGCCAGCACATTAATCATTAAACTCACACGAGTTAGTGTGTGTGTGTGTGTGTGTGTGTGTGTGTGTGTGTGTGTGTGTGTGTGTGTGTGTATGTGTGCAACTGTCTATGTGTGCGCATGCGCGCGTAAGTCCGTGCGTGCGTGTTTGTGTGTGTGTGTGTGTGTGTGTGTGTGTGTGTGTGTGTGTGTGTGTGTGTGTGTGTGTGTGTAAACGTACAACACAACATCTACGTGTAAAATTACATTGCGTAATATGCACCTTTTTATATTACACGTGCTTACAATTGTTCTTTGGGGGAGGGGGGGGGGGGGAATGCAATGTGTTGTATTATCTACTGTCATGCGGAAATATATGTTTAGGCATGAATTACATTTCTCTGATGAGATAATGATCTCGAAATTTGAGGGGTGAGGTGGGTTGGGGACGAAATGAAGAGGAGGAGGAGGGGGTCGGGACGGGAGGTAATCTTTGAACAGCGCGAAGAATGGCCACAGTTACTGACGTTTGTCAACCGCAATAATACTGCACATGATAATTATATACTTAAACTACACCGTACATTTGATTCCATAACACTTTATTCCTTAATTTTTTTTTTAATTTTTTTTAAGTGTCTATGAACACTTGTCGAGCGCCTCGTCTCGAGATGAGCTCTAAGCGCTTCACAATGGCAACTATATGGCGCTATTCTCTGCTCCCTGAAGGGGGACGATTTCTTTGGGCTCGTGAACAAGTAACAAGCTAAGAAAAAGAGCGTGAAAAACAACAACACAGGAACACTAATAAGAAGTTACCGAGAAAAAGAATTTGTAATTTCAACTGTCCGGTGTTTGGTGACCTTGAAATACGGTCACAGTCACAGAGTGCACGTGGTATGAATGGCCAAAACGAAAGTGGTACACGTACATGTATTTCCATCGCGATATCTTTTCACACAGACGCGCCGATCTCGCATTGACATAGACTCACTTTTTCGTTTTCAGCGTGTAAAATAAGCACATTAATCAACTTTTTTTTTTTTTTTTTTTTTTAAACTACGAGCCTCAGAGATTCTGTTATCGTCTTTATGCCAGCACCTATTTTTCTCTTTATTTTAAACCACGACTCCAGACGGTTGGAAGGAGAAGGGGGGGAGGGGGGGAGAGGGGGGGACGGGGCGTTTGCAGAAAAACGACCCATATCAACTAGCACCAGCTCCCACGGAAATGCCACTACAAAGGGGACGGATCAATGGCCATCATTGATTGATCTGCACGTGCTGATCGCCGGGCGGCAAAGTCTGATGCTAGCTGTCATTAAAACCGCGGGGCCTCTTGGGACCGGCGGTTCCAGCCCTGTCATGAGGCCGCAGCGGCCAGTGATGGATCGTCCGTGGATGTCAACACGCCACGGTGGTTCAGTGGTACGGACGGCTACGTATGGCCGATTTCCTGTGACCTCACTCCGGTTTGATTTAACCGAGAATAAAATAATAAGCACACACACACACACACACACACACACACACACACTCACGAGCATGATGACTGATCGCAGGAGTACAAGAGTGTGCGACTGTGTTGGTGCGTGCATGTGTGTGTGTGTGTGTGTGTGTGTGTGTGTGTGTGTGTGTGTGTCTCTCTCTCTCTCTCTCTCTCTCTCTCTCTCTATATATATATATATGTGGGGGGGGGGGGGGGGGGAATAAAGACCTGATGAATATAATTATGTCTGAGAATGCATACACTATTACGCATGCTTATGTTTATATAAGTGTTTATATAAGTGTAAGCTTGAATGTGTAATCTTAGTTTGTTTTTTAAATCCCCCTTTTTGTATTATATATAAAGTTTGTTGCTGTTCTGATGGCGTACTTTACAGCCATATGTTTTTATTTTCATAAAGTTTAAGATCAGTCTAAAACCACTTCTGTGAAAAGACCTGAAAGAAAAGAAAAAAAGAAGAAGGAAAAAAAAGGGGGGGGGGGGGGATGAGGGGGGAAAGTGTGGAAGGGGAGGGGAAAAAAGAGAGAGAAAAAAAGTAGAAAAAGACAGACAATTTCAACGTCAGATAGGCGACAATCGAAATTCGTCATCCACGATCTCACCAATGCATGTAACATCCACAGAAAGTTCAGACTTGATAGGCTAAGAACTAGAGAATGCTACAACACGTATTTCCGATGCCACTGTGATCATGAAACGACAAGCATTCGATAGTCACTAAACAGCCCCCCACCCCACCCCCACCCCACACTGTCACCAATCGATAATAAATAAACAAATTTAAAAAATAAAATAAAGCGATAGTGTCGGAGATAGAGAAACCAAACAGACTAACTTATGCCAGGTAAGGCATCCTGCTCAGACGATGCGAGAGGCTAAGTCCTCCGAGCAGAGCTGGTTGAGACAGACCTCAAGGAGATGGAGGGTGCCGCCAACAACACGTTCCTAACTGCCCACTTTCCCAGGGATGATGGTTCCTTCCGCAAGCCCGGAACGACTGTTCCTACCACCGTTACCGTCTTCAAAATCCGCTCCGGGACCACTCTCACAGGCATGGACCTATATATAGGTCCAGTCTCACAGGTTTAAACAGAAATTACGATCCCCTCTGCAATCGCCCTGATATAACCGCACTGGTTGACTGAACGTAAAACACCTTGCCTCTGCAAAGATCTCTGAGCTATCAAAGTCCCCTCTTATATTTTTTTCGTTTAAAACATGCATAGAGCTGGTTAGTATAATATATACTGTTCAAGAAAAGCATCCTGCCGTGCTCTACATCATTCTGACGATGAATATATATATATTTTTTTTTTAATGAATTACATCTTTTTTCTATATTTCTTGTACGTATAGTTTTTCACATTCCGGCCGCAGAGTCAGTGAGTAGCTTGACTTAGCCCCTCGCATCGTCTGAGCAGGATGCCTTACCTGGCATAAGTTAGTCGGTCTGATTTCTCTATCTCCGATACTGTATATGTATATATATGTGTGTGTGCGTGTGTGTGTGCGTGTGTGTGTGTGTGTGTGTGTGTGTGTGTGTGTGTGTGTGTGTGTGTGTGTGTGTGTGTGTGTGTGTGTGTGTGTGTGTGCATGCTTTGCCTACTGTCAGGAATTTTTCCTTTTTAATTTCTGTCCTCTCCATCGAGTTCAATTTTTGTTATTGAATAATTCCCTAAAAACTGATTGGATTTCACCGCAGTGTTATGCGCAGTGACAACAGGGACACAGACAATGTCTTCTTGTAATAACTACGGTGACTTGTGTGCCGAGTTTCTTCTGTGTGATTTGATGACTCGTGCTTTGCCCTGATAGTAATGCTACGGCCTCTGCGGTTGACTTTTTTTTTCCTTTCTGTATTTCTTGTACGTATAGTTTTTCATATTCCGGCCACAGAGTCAGTGAGTAACTTGATGTTTTACGCCCAGCATTCCATAGAGAGCTGACCGGACGCACTACCATATGATCGTTGGCATGTTTGACCCAAAATGAACTAGTTGTTCATGAAGGCCGGCCTTTCAGTCTCAGTCCAGTTAGTTAGTCGGTTAGTAATTGGATTTTAACGTCCTGTCAACCGCACACGGTCACCTCAGGACAATTTCAGTCTCCAACAGGGGAAAAAAGAATAAAGAGTAGAAAAACACTTTTTGATTTTATTTTCAGTTTAATCAGTGTCAGTGACGGTTAGCGCGAGCGGCTGTTAAAAACAACAACAACAAAACAACAATCAAAGTGTCACAGCTGGCATATCACGTAACGGCTACCAGCGCCCTCTCGTTGTGGCAGTGCCTGATATCAAACGGGCGGTGCATGCAACACTAAGACACTTCAAGATTTCTTTTAAGCTAAGGCTGCGTCCTAGCACTTAAAAACAAAATCCTTTATCACAAGCTTTTCGTATTTCGATCTCTTCGAGGCGGCAATAGCTCAGCGGTAGTACGTATCGTGATCAGAAGGTCGCGGGTTCGATTCCCGGCAGGAGTGGTGGGAGAATGTTCTTCTCCAGAGTCAAATTTCTATGCTGACTTTTATTTCGGTATCTGTTCCACTCGGCTGTGTTACCGGAGTAGCACACACGTGAAACAGATCCCGGCCATTCTGCCACTGAAAAGTGCAGATGGCAGGTTACAACTAAACACACGTGTACCCTACGTATGTGGCTTCGAATAACACTGTAAACTGATGCATGGCTGCATGATGTCTACAAAAAGTGCGCCGAGACGGCAGCAGTTTCACGTGGCACCATCCACGTAAGAACCAAACAGCGCTGTAAGTTTGTATTACTACGAGGTATACCCAAAACGCTCTGCGTAAAGCTGCAGTCACTCATTCACTAGTACTCGTGATTTAGAGTCACATACGACTAGACTCTAGAGCACAGCGAGTCTGCTCGGAAACAGAGAAGAGCGCTAGTACGAAAACGACCAGTCACTCTTCCATCCGCTGCAGACTTCGCTTTGGCATACCTTCATGGCTGACCGAGCGTTAAAAACCAACGGTCTTTCTCAGTACCTCAGTGAAAGCTGACTACGAAGCATGTTTCGAGAGGCCTAATTCCTTTGAAAACCTATCGTGCCGAAAACGTGCCTTTCTTCGGCATGCTAATAAGAACAGGTTCAGCACCTTGGCAGGAACTGACTTCTGGTGACTGGTGGCCAATGGGTGACGGCGCATAAAGAAAATGCCGCAACACCATAGGAGTCAAATCACAGATTATGATTATGATAACATGGAAATGCCACGGTATGTTGCACTTGCACCATAAATTCGTGAGAGAAAAAAACCCAAACAACAACACTAGATGTAAGTAAGTGTAACATGGTGCTTAACTTGACATCCACAGAAACCATAAGGCTTAAGATATTAGGGACGGGGAGAAGGGGCGGGGGGAAGGGGGTATGGAGGTGGGGGGAGAGGCAGATTATATACCTATCGCTACACTCTCTCCACCAGGATGATACCTGCATTAAGATGGGCAGCAATGAGAGCCATTTTAATGTTTCATTAATTGTGAGGGACAAATTCACAAGACAGTGTCCACAAACCACAACCTTTTTGAAGAGAAAGGCAAATGAGACTTGCGAATGACTGACGAACCGGTGGATAAACTAATCTGAGGAACAACATAAAACAAATGATTGACTGATTACATTAGGATTTTATTCCAACACACACACACACACACACACACACACACACACACACACACACACACACACACACACACACACACACACACCCGCCCCGCTTAAAAACAGCCGGTATGACCAAACACCATCAGACATAACCGACAACTACATCCAGCCAAATGGCGTCTCCGGAGCCTCGTGAAGCCAACAGCAAACGGATCACTATAATCTTCTTCTAGGTTCTTCCACAGACTATCCCACCTACAGTGTTTGGTTCTCCTAGAGCCTGAAAGCTCGAGACAGTTCCGAGCTGTGCATGGACTTGTTGACACTGAAACTGAACGCCTCTGCTTACACTGAAGTGAATGTGATTGGAAACTTAAGCCACGATAGTGCGTATCACACACACGAAATATGTTGTACGTTTCAGTGGGTACAGTCTGAGGGAGGGGCTGGGACATGGGAAGGGAGGGCGCCGGGGGGTGGGGATGGTTGGGGGGGAAGAGGGGGGGGGGGATTAGCTGGACATGCGAGTCGGGAAAGGGCGGTGTGTTTATTACTGACACGTCCCAATGCTAACTAAAGGTGAGGTTGGGGAACTCGGGGTTGGGGTAATGACTCGGCTCGGCTCGGTCGGATATCACGCCCGAGTGGGAGAGGTGGTACCGACTTGACCGGGTACATGTAAAAGGGTAGGCGGGGTGGAGTGTGTGTGTGTGTGTGTGTGTGTGTGTGTGTGTGTGTGTGTGTGTGTTAGGGTGAGTGTGTGTGTGTGTGTGTGTGTGTGTGTTAGTGTGTTAGGGTGTTAGGGTGTGTGTGCGTGTATGTGTGGGTTAGTGTGTGTGTGTGTGTGTGTGTGTGTGTGTGTGTGTGTGTGTGTGTGTGTGTGTGTGTGTGTGTGTGTGTATGTGGGTTTGTGTGAGTGAATGAGTGAGTGAGTTAGTGAGTGAGCGCGCGCGCGCGCGCGCGTGTGTGTGTGTGTGTGTGTGTGTGTGTGTGTGTGTGTGTGTGTGTGTGTGTGTGTGTGTGTGTGTGTGTGAGTGAGTGAGTGAGCGAGCGAGCGAGCAAGCGTGTGTGTGTGGGTAGGTGGGTGGGGGGGGGGTTGTGGGGGGGGGGGGGGATGTTTAGCGACTTACTGGGCCGGGTACATTTTGCCGGGTTTAGTTACTGCCTGTGCTTTCCGCATGACACGCCCGCGAGTACGGGTAGAGGATTTATTGCCGCGGAACTTTCTCAAAAGAAAGAAAACAAACAAACCCAACGGCAAACCGCACGACCCCTCAGCTGGCACCGAGGTTGCCGTAAACATTTTCAGTAAACACGGATCAAGTGTCGACCGAAACGCTGGAATGGAGTTGATATATATCCGGACCACCACCTCCCTGTCCACCGGCAAAAAATTAAAAAAAAAAGGGGGGGGGGGGGGGGTTACCTGCGTGGCGTGTGTGTGTGTGCGCGCGCGTGTGTGTGTGTGTGTGTGTATGTGGGGGTGGGGGTGGGGGGTGCGGGGGTTGGAGAGAAAAGACTTGTGGAAAACAACTTAGAGAAAAGATCAAGAAAATGCTGTCCCCACCTACTGAAACTGTCCTGTTATGGTCCATACTATAAAC